>JAODAL010016387.1:0-80820 GCA_025379985.1 Phyllomedusa bahiana
TCAGCACACCAGCAAAACAACCTTAATTAACCCCTGGAGAAATTGCACCAAAGAATTGAGCCGCACAAAATAGTACTTGTAGCGTTTTTACAATTGCGTGTTTTCTACGCCACACAACAAGAGAACAGTTGTAATTAACCTTTGCTTGTGAATTAGGCTACGGGAAAAAAATTTATATATTTTGGCGTTGAAAAAGACGGTTTCTTGGGTCAGCACCCCAGCAAACAACGCTTAATTAACCCCGGATGTAAATGCGCAATAAATTGAGCAGCCAAAAATGAAGTGGTATTTGTTTTGTAAAAACTTTGTTTCTTTAAATGAATACAACAGGAACTGGCTTAGATCCCACTTGGATATTGAATGTATATGCAGCTGCAGTGGACGCACACTGGATTTCAGATCCAATACCCAAAAAATTAGAAATAGAACATTAAGAGAACACCCTCTGAGACAAGCTGAGACACCCCACAGAAATCGCTATATAAAAATCAATTCTACAGTAAGAGCTATCAGCCGCGGCAGCACCTTCCCTGATGAGCACAGTGAGAGGAGTGTGTGCTCCCGGCCTCGCGCCCGGACTTATATGACGTCACAGAATCCCGCCGGTCTCTGATTGGCTTCACCTCTGCACATGTCATGCAGGCTATGCCCTTCTTCCTCCCAGAGTGCTTTGCCCCATGTAGCGCCATGTGCTCGCAGCCATTTATCAATCAAAAGCACACTTCGTTCACCCGAAGTACCCCAAAGTTCGACTTCGTTCTGAACCGAAGTTTTCCTGAAATTCTAAACGAATTCCACTTCGTTAGAATCAATTCACCCATCTCTAGTGCTACATCTCTGGCAACACACTTAGGTTATAAAAGCCACAGAAAAGAAGCCACAGACCATTCACTATCCCTGTCTTGTACCACAGCATGACCCTTAAACCTGCATCACCCACAAATTAAAAAGTGCCAGAAGGCAGTATGACTTGAACCATAATTTTACTTGAACTGGACATTGACTATACCTGTCCTGGGCCACAGCATGAGCCCCAAACCTGCATGACCCCCAGATTAAAAAGTGCCGGAAAAAGGAGTCTTTCAACCACCATTTTAGTTTCATTGGACATAGACTATCCCTGTCCTGGGCCACAGCATGAGCCCCAAACCTGCATGACCCACAAATTTAAAAAGTGCCGGAAAAAGGAGACTTTCAACCACCATTTTAGTTGAACTGGACATAGACTACCCCTGTCCTGGGCCACAAGCATGAGCCCCAAACCTCATGACCCCAGGTTAAAAAAGTGCCTGAAAAAGAGTCTTTAAAACCACCAATTTTAGTTGAACTGGACATTCACTATATCTGTCCTGTACCGCAGAATGACCATTAAATCTGTCTGACCCACAGATTAAAAAGTGCCGGAAAAAGGAGTCTTTGAACTGCCATTTTAGTTGAACTGGACATTGACTATACCTGTTCTGTACCACAGTATGACCATTAAACCTGTCTGACCCACAGAAATAAAAAGTGCCGGAAAAAGGAGTCTTTGAACCACCATTTTAGTTGAACTGGACATTGACTATACCTGTCCTGGGCCACAGCATGAGCCCCAAACCTGCATGACCACCAGATTTAAAAAGTACCGGAAATAGGAGTCTTTTAACCACCATTTTAGTTGAACTGGACATTAACTATATCTGTCCTGTACCGCAGTATGGTCATTAAACCTGTCTGACCCCCAGATTAAAAAGTGTCGGGAAAAGGAGTCTTTGAACCACCATTTTAGTTTCAGTGGACATTGACTATACCTGTCCTGGGCCACAGCATGAGCCCCAAACCTGCATGACCCCCAGATTTAAAAAGTGCCGGAAATAGGAGTCTTTTAACCACCATTTTAGTTGAACTGGACATTGACTATACCTGTCCTGGGCCACAGCATGAGCCCCAAACCTGCATGACCCCCAGATTTAAAAAGTGCCGGAAATAGGGAATCTTCAACCACCTTTTTTAGTTGAACTGGACATTTACTATATCTGTCCTGTACCGCAGAATGACCATTAAACCTGTCTGACCCACAGATTAAATAGTGCCGGAAAAAGGAGTCTTTCAACCACCATTTTAGTTTCACTGGACATTGACTATACCTGTCCTGGGCCACAGCATGAGCCCCAAACCTGTCTGACCCCCAGATTTAAAAAGTGCCGGAAATAGGAGTTTTTTCAACCACCATTTATTTTGAACTAGACATTGACTTATAACTGTTCTGTCCCAAACAGTATGACCTTAACCTGTCTGACCCCCAGATTAAAAAGTGCCGGAAAAGGAGTCTTTCAACCCACTTTTAAATTTGAACTGGAAAATTGACTATATCTGTCCTGGACCACAGCTGCCCCTTAAACCTTTTTTGATCCACAGATCACAAAGTGGCACTATGCTAATTTTGTACAGTGACTGTCATCTAGTATATTGTTTGGTAACTGACATTTGTTTTACAGAATTTATTTGGGGAACTTTTTTTTATAGTTTTAACATATTATCATTTTTGTTTTATTTTAAAGTGTAATAACATACAAAATACCACCCCTCCCTGCAGTTTTTAAAGGTATTTTTTACATGTGTAGATGTGTTAATTCGTCCGAAACACCCCATAAGTAAAAAATGTCCTAATCATCCCCAAAACACTTTTTAGTTGAGAAACATTTGCCCTCCTGGCTTCTGATACTGTATTCAGCCAATCAATTCAATGGTTTCTTTTTTTCCTCCAATCCTTCTTCAGTGATTAGGGACAGACTCCCCTGGAGATAAAATGATGCGACCCCATAGTGACTCCAGCCCCGAAAAATTTTAAGCCTCAAATTGGGCAATTTGTGTCCAGCCCTGGAGCCCTTTTTGACACTACTTAACCCACAAAATCACCTTTTTCAAAATCAGATTTTTTTTGAGAAATTTGAAGCTCTCCTGATTGCCCCCAATGGTGAGAGCCAGTGCTGCCGTCAGCCATCTTTAACACGGAGGTCCAGCTGCCAGGGCCAGACTACAGTGGGTGCGGTTGAGAGCCCAGACTAGCGTCTGTCATCTATTAACCACGCAGGTTCAGCTGCCAGGGCCGGAGATAAGTTTGGGGGCGTGAGAGCCCAGGCTGGCGTCCGTCATCTATTTAAAACGGTAAAAAGCCCTTTTGACGCAGCAACGAAACAGTCGTGCTGAAGCAGAGTGCGAAGCGGAAGTGTGAGGGAAACCTCCAGCCTTCCTCAGTACACAGTCAAGACCGGGTAGCGCTTGCCCCTCCGTATGAGTGCGGCCCAATTGAGCTTCACTTGGAAATACTGGGGTGTTAACGCTCCTGTTCCACCCAGGTGCCCTTTTTCTTGGCATTCTTTTTCTCATTTTACTCAACGTGCTGGAGGAAATTGTCTCTGTTCTTTGTTTTTCGTTCGTGCTCCATACTCCATGTCCTCTGAATAACCTACTTTTGGTCAAGTCTTCCTGTACCTCCCTTGTACAATTCAGAGGATTTCTTTACCAGCTATTTTGTACCCTGCAAGTTTTTTATAGTTTAATTCTAAAAAAACACATTTTTAAAATAGGATGGAATCCCACCATGTCTTTGTTTTTTCTTTTTTTAATTGTATAAATATTTTGTCTCAATACAGGGATTGCTAGCTATGTTAAAGATCTTTGCAAAAACAATCATTTTGCAATATGTGTCCATTAACAGTGCCTACCTATTCCGTTTCTGACAGCACCATCACCCTTGACCCCTCTTGACAATTGTGAAGAACAAATGTCTGTTAGAAACAACATTTTTTAATAATAGGACCTGTTTGTAAAAGCTGCATTTCAAAGCAAAATGTCCCCAAAAATTCAAAGCATGACCCCTTTTAGCCACTTTGGACAATTGTGAAGAACAAATGTCTGTTAGAAAAAAAAAAATTTTTTATAATAGGACCTGTAGTATAGAGCTGCATTTCAAAGCAAAAGCCCCCAAAAATTCAAAGCATGACCCTTGAGCCACTTTGGACAATTATGGAGAACAAATGTCTGTTAGAAACAACATTTTTTTATAATAGGACCTGTAGTATTGCTGCATTTCAAAGCAGCATGACAAAAAAAATTATAAAAATTAATTCTCAGCCACTGTTTAAAATTGTGAGGGAGAAATGCCACTTAGAAGCCACAAATTTTTGTTCCAAAGGACCAGATTATTGCTGTATCTCACAGCTACAGACCCCAAAAAATTATAAATTGACTTCTCAGCTACTATTAAAAATTGTGAGGGGGAAATGCCACTTAAAAGCCACATTTCTGTTCCAAAGGACCATAATTATAGCTGTATCTCACAGCAACATGACCTCAAAACCCTTGACAATGCGAAAACTTCTAAAGATAAAGTGATTACATGGGAATACGGTGGGTTTTTCATGAAACCTTGCTGTCTTTTACAGTCCCCCACACCGCAAAATCAGCAAAATGAACTGTTGGGGAAATGAGAATAAAAATTGCAGTAAGAAATGATCATTTTTTAAAAAACATTTTTCAAGAGGACCATTTTCTGTTTGAAGAGGAATGTGAAGTAGACCGGGGTTTGTAAACTTAATAAAGCTTTTTTTGATGTTGATCGGGGTTTTCAAATTAAGAATCCGTTGGGAAAGGTAAAATTATCAGGTTTATTTTAATGCAAGCATTGTGAGACACACAGCATATAACTCCTCATTGCATATGCTAAAGAAATGTCTGTCCATCCTACGCAATTCATGGGTTTTTATAGCCCCCTTCTGTAAGAATACATTTAGCCAATCAATTCAAAACATAACTATTTCCTATACATTGGTTTTAAAGTTTACATTTAAATATGGACCCACCTTTTACTGAGTCTACTGAAACAAAGAAACCTTGTTAATTCAATAGGGCTTTTACCTCCAGGCCATGTGTTGTCCAATCATTGGAGGTGGGGGTGGGTGCATGTCTTTTAACATTCCCAAAGACCTGAGTGTTTCAAACTATGATGAAAAGCCCCTACACTAAGGTATATATAAATCAATCAATATAAAACTATAGATATTACGGCTCACAATTCTCCTTTGTGCCGATTTGTGTGAGTCGATCTTGTCTTTAGGTTTTTTCTGAGTACATTCTAATGCAGCTAATCCGGCACTTGGCAGACTTCCTCCCAGTTACATGCTTTCTTTATTCACTACATACACTATGATGGATTCCTCAGGAAAAAAAGTTCATCTAATTATTAAGCTCATCTAACATATTGAGGGCTGCTGATGCACTGAAGCAGAGATTTAATTCTCACAAGTCACAGCAATAGATATGACTATCTTCTTCTTTTTGTTTTCCTAACATGCATGAATCATTTAATACAACACACATTATTATCAGCAGTACACTTGTATTACCCATTCTTGGAATATCCCTATCAGAACATCCACATTAGGCTCTAAACAATTTGCTAGATTTAATAAATGACAACAATGATCACACCCATAATGAGGCCTTCTTCACTTGGTTTTGCTTTACTCATCTGTACATCACTCAGTTTTGCAAAAAAACACTGTTTTTTAAACTGCCCTTTTATATCAGCGACATGCCTGGGTAATCGTGTTTTAATATCTACTTCCTTATGGTGGACTAAGAAGGTTAATGGTTGACAGGCTAGCTATTTTGCATGTTTTTCTACTCAAAGAATAATCCACTTTTTGCTGCATATATCACATGTCTTCAGCAGATCTCTAAGATGTGTTAAGCCTATGTAACAGATTATATCAATACAAGGAGCAATTCTAATATACACAAACATCTCCTATTAATATTCCCAGATCCTCTCTGTATTCAACTACATCGGAAAGTTATTCACGATTTTCTTTGAGGGACTGATTACTAATGTCCAATTTCCAATTGCAGGAAAAGACTTGTCACATCCTATTTATAAGGGAAATATTTACTCTGTTCCCATTTTAATCTATGAGTATCTATTACTAACAAGGTAGCTCACCTACATTAACCTAAATCACTACATTATCACAAATGGAGGCCTTTCCTATTGTCACTTTCAACTAGAGCTCATCTTTTCTTGCTTTACTAATCGGTACTGGTACTCTTATATTCCCAACCTCCTATATTAAAACATTCACTCTCTGACCGATCTGTATGTGTTGTGACGTTTAACATAAAAAAAACATTGAATGTGTCCTCTTGCTATGGGTATGAGTACTCTGTGATGTTCAATCATTAGTCCGCTTTGGAAATAGGAGCTGTAGTTTCCTAGGGGGTAGCAAGCATCGTAATATGTCTCCCAGGTTGACAGAATTACTAGTAAGGCATAGTCCTTAGCACTTTGCTGGGGTGTGGACATTTTCAACAGTATATATATGATAGTTTATGAGTTGCTAGGAACTTATTCAGCATCTTTCATCTTTCTAATCATTGGGAAGGCAGTGATTCTCTCATAGTGGACTGGTGTGGACCCAGTTGTTCTTTCCCTCTAGTTTCCATCAAAGTCTCCAGTTTTTCAGCAGAACTTGGAAAGGGGACCCGTGTAATGATAGCCTCAAGGCTCTTCTCACGTCTTTTCAAGGAACCACCCAATCACCCGAGTACAAGGTTGTGGCTACTCAGGTCACTGCTCATTTCGAAATTGATCAAAAACTGTTTATGTACGTGCTTAAGGTGTTTCTATGGCGGGACCGTACTATCTGTAATTCTGCTATGCTGTTATGAGTAAAACCTGTGGGAAATTTGGCCCTTTCTTGGGGCGGTACCAAAACCAAAATTTATTGGGGGACCGTTTCATTTTCCTCAAGGTGTTACTAACTGGCTCTGGAAACAAAGCAATGGCAAAACACTTGCCATGGTCTTCTCCCTGTTTCTTTCATTTTAAACTGTTTCTATTTTGCCTTTCCTCTTGAAGATGGTCAGGAACGTGATATGGCCTGTTCTATACCTTAAGGCACCCGTCTCTTCTTTCCCTGACTTCTCCAGTGAGTGTGTTCCTCTATCACGTCTCTATTGCTTCTGGTTAGCACAAATCAACATCACATTAATTGACTTTTTTGGGCAATTTCAGCTGCTTTCTGTATTGGGCAGGCTTCAGGCCAACGGAAAAGAGATCTACGCCAAACAAGGAAAATTTTGCACTCCTTTGGAATGGACACTGCGGCTCGAGGCTTATGTTCCTGGGGGACCTTTCCTACTTTACCTATCTGTGTTTTGTTAAATGTCATACAGGCCTTGTATTGTGTATTGGCTGCGGGTCATACTTGAAGCCAAGAGCAACCCAATACTTGTTTACTGCAATAATTATATAGAGCGGTCTTGGACTGGAGGGTCAGTCCATAGGCTGCTTAGGCCATCATTGTGAAAAGGACCATGGGGAGGCCAGAGCTTATTGTCTACACTCCTCAAGGCCACCACGTGTTTAACTGAGATCCTGTTTCTCCCACTCCCCCTGTTTTGACCTTCTCGAGTCGGAGAATGAAGGGTCCTAAGGACATCTGGGGTAACAGGGGTCTATGGTGGTCCACGGCCTGTACATGTCACTAGATCTTAACCCTGGCTGGCACATCCGTTTTGCCGCTTTTTGTTCTGCTCTTTATTTCCCCTTGCTTCGGGGGCTGGAGGATTTGTATGTGTTCTGACCCTTAATGGTTCTAGCCTCTGTAGGCAACAAACAGGCTGTTCATTAGGTCAGACAATTTCTTCTTCTTGATGGGTGTCTATTTGCTGTAAAGAATGCTCAGGTTCTCCATAAGGGGTCATAATCATGGGCTATTCCAAAGTATGTCATGTTGTCGTGTATATGTTTGTAGTCTTACCCTCGTCAGCCGCTGTTCATGCCTCTGGTCGTTGCCCTCAACTCCCACTTGGCAAATGAGGTGGAAGTGGTTCAAACTTGTTATTTACCTTGTTGTGTGACATCGTATGTCCAAATGTGATAACTGACTGTTATTCCCAGTGTGTAACTGTGTTCCTTCATTAAAAAGTAAACTCAAGGTTAGAATTAAGTTATTGGGAAGACCTTCACATGGTAAATCCTTATATGTTTCTTGTTGCCCATTAGGACCATACTAAGCAAATTCTTCCTGTCTTTACCATCTAATTATTCACCCCTCGGGTCCTTTAGTTCGTTGGTAACAGAGTGGTAGAGTTTCAAGGTTCTACATAAGTCAGTGTAACACTTGGGACTTCAGTAACACACTGTAGGCGTAGACTAACAGGCCACATAGAGATTCATAGTTGCAACAGGTGAGGAGAATATCATGTACATCATACAGAGGTATGTATTGATAGGGGTAATCCAGTACTAACCTCTGAGACTCTGTATAAAGTACTTGTACTATAGTGACTTACTCGTACACATAAGGGGTTCCCTCTCGCCACTGGATTTATTTTAGCTGAGTTATAGCTACTGGTCTCTGCTGTGTACCATTTGGACTGTGTAAGGGACTGCCAGTGGCATGACCTGCATCTCATTGCAGTTCAGCGAGCACGCATTGTCATAGAGGGTTTTCAGGGGGTGTGCCAGGGTGCAGGTGTTAGAGGAAATTTAACAACTTCAGTGTTTGGGAATTTGTTAAGTGCCTCCTCTTTCTGCTTAAATGGCTTGTACCAAACCTCATACAGATGCTGCATATAGCAAACAAGCTGATATTTTTAAATATATTACAATATTATATCAAACTAGGAATTTCTGAGTTTTGCTCTAGACTCAGGAGTCAGGTCCTTTATGTCTGTATTTGGTCTCTGGTCAGGTGCCTGGCACCAGCTGACAAGCGGCATGTCTAGATGGTAACTTGTCTACAAAAACTGTAACTTTGTCCATTGATACTCAGGGCGCCTTCGATCAGCTAAAAAAAAACAACAAAAAAATGAGTATCTGTCCGTTAAGTCAGCGTGATATCCACTGTTACAGCACTAGAGACAGTACTGCTTACTCTTATGGTAATTTTAAAAAAATAGTGAGCATTCAGGTTAAGAGGATTTGGTATCTGTAATACATCCTACAAAAATATAATTATGGAGAGAGGACTAACTAATTCCTTTCTTGACAGTAATCTGTTAGTCCCAAAAAACTGACAATTCACCCAAACTGGAGCCTGTTTCTGGAAGATTCTACAATATTGGCTATTCCCCTGCCCGCACCTTGAGTCTGGCCAGCCTTGTACCTCTCTATCTTACCATCATTGTTAATGAGCTCACCAGTTGTGCACATCATGTAACTTCATGGCATTTACATTATAACAAGAAAGACAACAAAGGTTAGACAGTCGACAAAGAAGTAACCACAAATTAACATAAAACAAACATAAACAAAGATCCTCATACTTTTCCACTCCATACAACACCAAAAATTCAACAGACTGTCTCTAAACAAAATGAAAAGAAAAATAAACAAAAACAAATATCAATGCCACAAAAAGCAAAACAATGGGCAATGTCTAAATTTATAATATACCCTTGACTTTTGAGGCTTTACTTCAAATCAATATAAAAATATTCGTAAAAATTCATCTTTCATTCCTACAGAGAACACAAGGTTATATTTAATTTTGCTCCTCTCCACCTAAAATAACATTTGGAGGAAAAAAACACTGTAAGTAACATTCTGGATATTATAAAAAGTGTTTAAACATAGAAAATATTTCCAAAAATTTTGACTACTTTTGTTGCAAATCCCAATTTTATTTGCTTGTATTAAATGAGCTCATTTTAATTTGCACGTTGGACTTATTTTTATTCACTTCCAACAATTTTTTAAGAGGTATCTTTTGCAACTTATTACCAGTATAATCTTATATTCTACTATTTACAACTAAAAGCATACTGAATATAGATAATATATAGTGTTTATTCCAATCATCATCTGCTGGGCAGAGCTTTTCCTGTAAAGACATTAATCCATATCAATTACCACAAAACAACTAAAATTCATCAATGTTCCAACACAGATAAAGTGCAGTAATCATTGAAGAAACACAACAATGAGTGCTCAGACATCTGGTATTGGACCCTTCCCCCCTCCCTTCTGAATTTCAGTGCTGATGCTTGCGCTGTGGCACTTTAGATCCAGAAGTCCACAGAAATGGAGGGATATAATCCTTTTTTTATTTCACTGCTTTCTCTATCACATGGCATCATACCTTCATTTACCCTATTATAGACAGGTGACAATCTAACCTCACACTTATTTGATGCTTTCCATCTTTTTTCTACTTTCACATTATGTCCAACTCACCAATACAATTTCCAAATGTTTTATTTCCTGCTCTTTCCTATACAATAAGTTCAGTTTAGAGATAATTTTTTCACTGCCAACGTGTTATCACTACCCTTTACTCGTTCCAATTCTACAGTGTCGTCACACTGTATTAGTTTAGCCTAATTATTCTTGATGTGGTTTGTATTCAAAAATTCTAAACCACTTCAATTCAGTTCCTAAAATAAGTTACAGATTAGTAGTATCGGACCTCTGTGATGACTAGATTAAAAATTATTATAATCGACTCATTCACGTCTACAACTATTAAACAAACTATTTTAGTATATGTACCTCGGATGGCTAGATTAATAAAATCTAAACACTCTATTCACGTCTCTATAATATGAACAAACTAGTTATTATCGTACCTCTGAGGGTTTTTATATTAAAAAATCATAAACCATTCATTACACGTCTCTACCAACGGACTGAAATAAATTCTCAAACTTTCACTATTTGCTGCTATAACCACTATATGCTATCATAACGAGCATGACACACACTCACTGAACTCATTCATGGAGGGTTCACTCCACCCCTCCTCCCTCTGGATATTTCCTTTGTTCTAAATGCCCAGCTAAGGACACTTTGGCAGCCTTGAGACCTTTTGACCTTTCACAAAAAAGTAAGCTTCACACAAAGCACATTATTTCTATATCAGACAATTTACACTTAAACTTGTTTTATTTCTTTCACTTGGGGTGCCTCTCATGCAAGAAGCCTCATATAGTGTCTCATTCAATGCATACACTCCCTTTCAGACACCCCTCTATTTTGTGATATGTTATATTCAATTGTTTCCACATCCAATCAATTCAATTCAGCTGTTCATATCCAATACTGCTCCACATTTATATACATAGTATTGAACCACGATCAGATCATTTCATTTGATATTTTATCAAGGTTCTTAGGTCAGATGTCTATGTGATCTGGGAAAAAACAGGGTCAGAGAAGCCAATATTGAAGAGACAGAATTTATATATAGTAGCAAACATAAAATATATTGCTTACCTTTTTTTTTGATTTGTGTGCATTCTTGTTATAGTGCTTTTCAGTATTGTTCATCTGTTTTTAGTCCGGATGCCAAATCAATTTTCTGAGCCCCACGTTGGGCGCCCAATTTTGTCGTAGCTTAATAAGCTTTTTAGATGGTTGATCGGGTTTTCAAATTTATGAATCCGTGGATGGTAAAATAATGACAGGTTTATTCAATGCAAAGCATTGTGAGACACACTGACAAAAATACACTAGTAACTTCAATCATTGTCATATGCCTAAGAAATGTCTGTCCATCCTACTGCCAATTCATGGTTTTATAGCCCCTTATGTAAGAATTAAAGTTTGCAATCAATTCAAAACTTATCTATTTCTTTTACGTGGTTTTTAAAGTTTACCATGTAAAAATGGGACCCACCTCTTAATGAGTCTACTGAAACAAAGAAACCTTGTTAATTCAATAGGGGCCCATATACATCCAGGCCATGTGTTTCCAATCATTGGAGGATGGGGGTGGGGGCATCCTGTCTATTAACATTCACCAAAGACGAGTGTTTCAAAATTGAGAATAGGCACACAAAGAGTATTTACAAATCATATCAATATTAAAACTTAGATTTACGCTCACACCGGCACTAATCGGTGACCTCGGCATTGTGGCCACAACTTCATCAGAGGATCCATGCTGATTCATATTGATGAAAGTCAAACGATCCACATTATCTGTGAATGCGGATGCGTTTGTCTGTAAAGACCTCCTCCAGCTTGTGCTGAAGGTCCGCTCAGATATGACGCTGGCTGCTGGGCAGGACAACACTCGATGGCGTGGCGAGCGAGTCTCGCGTACCATTCGTCAATTTTGATACCAGAAGTCTATTGGGTCCGGATACATACAAAAACATCGGGGTTGAGACGCAGTATTCGTGCACATGATTTTAGTGGTCTCTGTGGTTGTATGTGTGCCCTGCATTGCAGGCGTTGGTGAGGTGGTAAAAATTAACGATTTGACAGAGGTCACCATTAGGCTTCTGTCTACTGGCCTGCGGCTGCTGATGCGCTACGGCTACTTGGCACTTACTGCTGTCACTCGTCGTGATGTTGTTCCACCTTGTCATTTGAAGAACGTGAAAGCTGACGCAACAGATGTCTCCAGTTGATCAATCAGCAAGGTCTCCATTTCCTGAATTTTACTCTCTATTTGGGTGGGTGGAAGGAAAGTGCTGAGTTTTGTTTTGTACCGGGGATCCAGGAGGGTGGCCACCCAGTAACTGTTGTTCATTTTGATGGCCTTAATGCGAGAATCATGTTGGAGGAAATGGAGCATCCAAGCACTCATGTGAGAGATGGAGCCTTGATTTCCCAAGCCTCTGGGTCGAGGGGCACTAGCAAACTCATCTTCCTCATCTTCCTCCTCCGCCTCAAATTCGCGCCAACCTCTTTCCAAGGCAGGGACGTCAGTAACGTCGGTGTCTAGGAATACCTCCTCCTCCTCCTCCTTCGCTTCCTCCGGCACAGCTTCAACACAGCCCTGACTTGCCTCAGATGATGCACCCTGAGAGCTGATGCGCCGCCTTGCACTAGCCCTGGACCCTGAACCACTGCCTAATGAAGACCGATAAAATTGAGAAACTGTCGGGCCTTGTGGATTCGACGGAGAGAAAGGCTCCGTGTCCGCATCTGTGTCCGTCTCCTCCTCCGTCGCTGGCGGGACCTGTTGTTTCAGAGTGTCTAACGATCGTTCCAGAACTAAGATCACCACAATGCTCATGCTGACAAGGGCATCGTCCGCACTGACCATTTTGGTGGCTTCTTCAAAACTGGCAAGGATGGTGCAGAGCTCTTTCACCTGCCTCCACTCTCAGTGGCTCAGCACCCTAAAGGTCCGCACCGCTGCTTGTCAGGCCATGTGTCACTTCGTACTGCGTAATGGCATTGCGCTGCTCCCACAATCGCTGGAGCATGTGGAGGGGGGAATTTCAGCGTGTTGCCACGTCAACAATGAGACGGTGTACGGGGAGGCCGAGCTGACGCTGCAACGCAGCCAGGCAGGACGAAGCAGGGTGCGAGCGGCGGAGGTGCGAACTCAGACCTCGAGCCTTCCTCAGCAAGCAGTCCAGACCCGGGTAGCGCTTTAGAAATTTCTGGGACGACGAGGTTCATGACATGTGCCAGGCAAGAGATGTGCTCCAGCCTACCGATCTTAAGGGCGGTCAGCAGATTTCGCCGTTATCGCACACCACCTTGCCTGGCACAAGGTTCTTGTCACCCAGCCAGCGCTCGGTCTCGTTGCGGAGAGCCCTCCACAGCTCCTGACCTGTGTGTGGACGGTCTCCAAGACAGATTAATTTCAACACGGCCTGGTTTCTCTGGGCCCGTGATGCCACCAGAGGACCTTGAGGGAAAGAGCCCTGCACCATCCCTGCGGTTTTGAAGAGCGTGCGCCGAGCCTGAGAGCCACCGTCACCCCCAGAGACATCCACCAGCTCACCCAGTGAGCTGTAACTGAGATATAGCGTCCTTGGCTGTGCTTACCAGTCCATGTATCGGTGGTGAGATGGACTTTTCCGGACACAGATGCAGACAACATGCTTGAAATTTTAGATGACACGTGGCTGGCCAGGGCAGGGACGGCTTTTCTGGCAAAGAAATGCCTGCTCGGCATCTGGTATTGGGGGCAGGCAAGGGCCATGACGTCACGGAACCCATCTGTGTCCACCAGACGGAAAGGCAACATTTCCAAGGCCAAAAGCCTGGCAATGCCGACATTCAGGCTTTTGGCTTTGGGATGGTTTGGGTTAAAGTGTTTCTTCTGCTCACAAACCTGGAAGACAGAAGGCTGGCTGCTAGACTGGCCGCTGTACTGCGTGCAGGTCGTCAAACTGGCGGGAGGAGAAGGGGTAGGATGGGTCTCTGGTGGTGCTGGTGGTACTCGGGTGACGGTGGAGGCTGAAGCGTAGGCTGATCCCTGATCATGACTCTGAGAGACATGGGCAGCTGAGGAACGCTTGGTGGTGGCGGAGGAGAAGGAGACGGAGACAGAGGGTGTGACAGTGGTTGGATGCCCGGCGTCGGTCTGGCCTTTTTTTGGCCAACTGTTGCCTCCATTTCAACTCATGCATTCGCGTATCTGAATTGTATATGGATAATAAACGGTATTTTTGACACCTATCAATGCACCTGTGGTGACTACAAAATTGCTGGATTCAAACTTAACTGCAAGGTACCTCTATCAACAAAGCTTGACTGACCAAAAGTGAAAAAAACACGTATCGGAAATGTTAAACGGATATATAAAAATGTATTTTGGCACCTATCAATACACCGTGCGGTGACGACAAAATTGCTGTATTGAAATTTAAGTGAAGGTGCCTATAATCAACAAAGCTGGACTGGTCAAAAGTGAAAAAAACACGTATCTGAAATGTATACGGATAATAAAAAGTATTTTTGGCACCTATCAATACACCTGTGGTGACTACAAAATTGCTGGATTCAAATATAAGTGCAAGGTACCTCTACCAACAAAGCTTGACCCGCAAAAGTGAAAAAAACACCTATCTGAAAAATGTATACAAGATAATAAACGTATTTTTTGCAACCTAAAAACACACCTGCGGTACGAAAAAATGCTGGATTCAAATTTAATGCAAGGTACCTCAATCAACAAGCTGGACTGCGCCAAATTTCAAAAAAAACACCTATCTGAAATGTATACGTATAATAAACTGTATTTTTTTGCACCTAAAAATACACCCGCTGTGACGGACCAAAATTCCTGTATTCAAATTTAATTGGTAGGTGCCTCTATGAATAAGCTGGACTGCGCCAAATTTTGAAAAAAAAACAACCTATCTGAAATGTAAACAGATAATCAACCGGTATTTTTTGCACCTAAAAATACACCCTGCGGTGACGACACCAAAATTGCTAGATTCAAATTTAAGTGCAAGGTGGGCTCTATGAATGAAGTTGTTCTGGCCTTTTTGTCCAAGTGTTGCCTCCTTTTCAACCATGCATTCGCGGTATCTGAATTGTAATATGGATAATAAAAGGTATTTTAAGCACGCTATCAATACAACCTGTGGTGACTACAAAATTGCTGGATTCAAATTTAAAAACTGCAAGGTACCTCTAATCAACAAAGCTTGACTGACCAAAAGTGATAAAAACCGTATCTGAAATGTTCAACGGATAATAAAAGGTATTTTTGGCACCTATCTAATACAACACCTGCGGTGACGACAAAATTCTGTATTGAAATGTAAGTGGAAGGTGCCTATATCAACAAAGCTCGACAGGGCAAAAGTGAAGAAAAAACAACTATCTGAAATGTTTACGATAATAAAAGTTTTTTTGGCACCTATCATACACCTGTGGTGACTACAAAATTGCTGGATTCAAATTTAAGTGCAAGGTACCATCTACCTAAACAAATCTTGGACTGACCAAAAGTGAAAAAAACACCTATCTGAAATGTATACAGACAATACACGGTTATTTTTTGCACCTAAAAACACACACCTGCGTAAACGAAAAAAATTCTGGATTCAAATTTAAGTTGCAAGGTGCCTCTATCAACAAAGCTGTACTGCGTCAAAATGAAAAAAAACACCTATCTGAAATGTATACGGATAAATAAACTGTATGTTTGCACCTAAAAATACACCCCGCTGTGACGACAAAATTCCTGGATTCAAATTTATAATTGCAAGGAGCCTCTATGAATAAAGCTGACTGTGCGCCAAATTGAAAAAAAAAAAAACACCTATCGGAAATGTAAACAATAATATATCGGTAATTTTTGCACCGGTAAAAATACACGCTGCGGAGACGACAAAATTGCTAGATTCAAATTTAATGCAAGGTGCCTCTATGAAAGAAGTTGGACTGCGCCAAATTGAAAAAACACCTATCAGAAATGTATAACGGATTATTAAACGGTATTTTTTTGTCACCTAAAAAATACAACTGCGGTTGACGACCAAAGATTGCTGGGATTCAAATTTAAGTTGCAGAGGTGCCTTCAATGAATAAAGCTGGACTGCGCAATTGAAAAAAACTACCTATCTGAAATGTATACGATAATAAACGGTATTTTTGCAACCTAAAAATAACCACCTCGGTAAACGACAAAATTGCTGGATCAAATTTAATTGCAATGTGCCTCTAGGCGAATAAAAATGGAACTGCGTCCAAATTGAAAAAAACACCTTTCTGAATGTATACGATAATAGAACGGTATTTTATGCACCTAAAAATACACCTAGCGGTGACGACAAAATTGCTTGATTGAGGATTTTAGAGTGCAAGTACTCTATAAACAAAGCTGACTGGACCAACAGTTGAAAAAACACTATGCGAAATTTATACGGATCAATAAAAGATAATTTTGGCACTAGACAATACACCTGTGAGACGACAAAAATGCTGGATTGTATTTAACTGCAAGGTACCTCTATCAACAAAGCTTGACTGACCAAAAGTGAAAAAAATAAACGTAGTTGAAATGTTTACGGAAATAAAGGTAATTTTTGCACCTATCAATACACGCTGCGGTGACGGACAAAAATTTCTGTATTGAAATGTAAGTGGGAAGTACCTCTATCAACACAAGCTGGCCTTCGCAAATTGAAAAAACACCTATCTGAAATATACGTGATAATAAACTTATTTTTGCACCTAAATACACCTGCGGTGACGCACAAATGCTGGATTCAAATTTTTAAGTGCAAGGTGCCTCTATGAATATAGCTGGACTGCGCCAAATGAAAAAAAAAAACACCTATCTGAAATGTAAAATAGGATAATAAACGGTATTTTTTGCACCCAGACCGTACCAAACGACACCAGAAAAATACACCTCGACGGTGACGACAAAATTTCCTGATTCAATTTAATTGCAAGGTGCCTCTATGAATAAAGCTGGACTGCGCCAAATTGAAAAAACACCTATCTGAAATGTATAAGATAATAAACGTTATTTTTTATTGCACTAAAAATACCCCTGCAGTGACGACAAGATTGCTGACTTCTATTTAAGTGCCAGTCGCTCTAGTGAATAAAATTGGACTGCGCCAAATTGGAAAAAAACTCCTATCTTAAATTGTATAGAATACGGATAATAAAACGGTATTTTTTTGCACCTAAAAATAACCTTGCGGTGACGACAAAATCTGATTCAAATTTAATTGCAAGTGTGCCTCTATGAATAAAGGAGAGACTGCGCAAATTGAAAAAAAAAAAAAAAAACAACCTATCGGAAATGTATACAGATAATAAACGTATTTTTTCACCTAAAGAATACAACTGCGGATGACGTACAAAATTGCTGAGTATCAAATTTATGTGCAAGGTGCCCTCTATCAATAAAGCTGGACTGCGCCAAATTGAAAAAAAACACCTATCTGAAAGTATATGGATAATAAACGGTATTTTTTTTCATCTAAAAAATACCCTGCGGTGACGAGAGCAGCGCACTCTAGAAGCTCATGAGTTCAATATAAGTGCAAGGTCCTCTATGAATAAAGCTGGACACGGGCGTATGCGCTCAAATTGTGAAAAAACACCTATCTGAGCAAATGTATACGGATAATAGAAGCGGTATTTTTATATGCACCTAAAAATACAATCTGCGATGACGACAAAATTGCTGGATTCAAATATAAGTGCAAGGGGTTGCCTCTATGAATAAAAGCTGGACTGCGCGAAATTGAAAAAAACACCTATCAGAAATGAATACGGAAAATAAACGGTCATTTTTTTGTCGACCTAAAAATACACCTGCTGTGACCACACAAAATTGCTGGATTCAAATTTAAGTGGCAAGGTAACCTGCGTATCAACAAAGTGGACTGCGCCAATTGAAAAAAAACACACCTATCTTAAATGTATAAAACCGGAAATAAACCGTTATTTTTTGCACTAAAAAATACACCTGCGGAGTAACGACAAAATTCTGGATTCAAATTAATTGCAAAGGTGCCTCTAAGAATATAAACTGGACTGCGCCAAATTGTAAAAAAACACCTATCTGAAATTATAAACGGATATTAAACGGTATTTTTTGCACCTAAAAATACACCTGCGGGTGACGACAAAATTGAGTGAGATTCAAATTCAAGTGCAAGGTACCTCTATCAACAAAGCTGACTGCGCAAATAGAAAAAAAAACACATATCTAAATGTATACGGAAATAATAAACGGTATTTTTTGCACCTCAAAAATACACCTGCGGTAACGACAAAATTGCTGGATCAAATTTAATTGCAAGGTGGCCTCTATTAATAAACTGACTGCTGCCAAATTGAAAAAAAAAAACACCTATCTGAAATGTATACGGATAATAAACGGTATTTTTTGCACCTAAAAATTACACTGCGGTGACGACAAAATTGCCAGGATGTGATTTAAGTGCGAAGTACCTCTATAAACACAAAGCTTGACTGACCAAAAGTGAAAACAACAACGTATCTGAAATGTATACGGATAATAAAAGGTAATTTTTGGCACCTATCAATACACCTGATGTGACTACAAAATTTCTGGATTTGAAATTTAAACTGCAAAGGTACCTCTATCAAGCAAAGCTTGACTGACCAAAAGTGAAAAAAAAATATTGTATTGAACTGTAACCGAATAATAAAAGGTATTTTTGGCACTATCAATACCACCTGCGGTTAACGACAAAATTGCTGTATGAAATGTAAGTGGAAGGTGCCTAATATCACAAAGCTGACTGGGCAAAAGTGAAAAAACACGTATCTGAAATGTATACGGAGAATAAAAGATATTTGGCACCTATCAATACACCTTGGTGACTACAAAATTGCTTGGATTCAAATTTGAAGTGCAAGTACCTCTATCACAAAGTTTGACTGACCAAAATTGAAAAAAAACACGTATCTGAAATGTATATGGATAATAAAAGTAATTTTTGGCACTATCCAATACACCTGTGGTGACTACAAAATTTGCTGTGTTCAATTTAACTGCAAGGTGATCTATGAACAAAGCTGGCCTGCGCCAAAGTAGAAAAAAACACGTATCGTGAAATGTATACTGATAATAAACGGTAGTTTTTGCACCTAATAATTACACCTGCGTTGACGAACAAAATTACTGGGGATTCAGATTTTAGTGCAAGGTAAAACCTCTATCAACAAAATCCTGGACTGCGTCCAAATTGAAAAAAACAAACCTATCTTAAGAATGTAGACGGATATAAACGGTATTTTTTTTGCACCTAAAAATACCCGCTTAGGACGACAAAATTGATTTTATCTGATTCAAATTTAAGTGCAAGTCTGCCTCTATGAATAAAACTGGACTGCGCCAAATGTGAAAAAAACACTACCTATCTTAGAATGTGAGTACGGATAATAAACGTATTTTTAGTTGCAACTTAAAAATACAACTGCGTGTGACGACAAGATTGCTGCTTCAAATTTAAAGTGCAAGTCCTGCGATGAATAAAAGCTGACTGCGGCAAATTGAAAAAACACCTACTTAAATGTATACGGATAATAAACGTATTTTTTGCACCTAAAAATACACCTGTGGTGACGACAAAATTGCTGGATTGAGAATTAATGCAAGGTACCTCTATAAACAAAGCTTTGACTGACCAAAAGTGAAAAAGAAACACTAACTGAAATTATAACTGAAAACAACGAAGAAAATTAATGTCACTATCCATACACCTGTGGTGACAACAAAAATGCTGATTGAATTTTACTGCAAGGTATCCTCTGACAACAAATCTTGAACTAGTCCAAAAAGAGAAAAAAATCCTGGTATGTGAATGTATTCCTGATAAGTAAAAGGTAATTATTAGCACCATCAATACACCTGCGGTGACGACAAATTTGCTGTATTGGAAAGTAAGTGAAGGTACCGGACAACAACAAAGCTGACAGCGGCAAATTGAAAAAAAAACCTATCTTAAATTTATAAACCGGATAAAAAACCGTATTTTTTAGCACCTAAAAATACACCATGCGGTACGACAAAATGCTGGATTCAAATTTACTTTCACTTGCCCTATAGAATAAAGCTGGACTTGCCGGCCAAATTTGAAAAAAACACCTATCTGAATTGTATACGGATAATAAACGTATTTTTTGTCACCTAAAAATAACCTGCGGTGACGACAAAATTCCTGGATTCAAATTTTAATTGCAAGGAGGCCTCCTATGACTAAAAGCGGGACTGCTCCAAAATTGAAAAAAAACACCTATCTGAAATGTATACAGTATAATAAACGTTATATTTTATTGCACCTAAAAAATACACCTGCAGTGACACAATATTGTGCTTGATCAAATTTAATGCAAGGTGCTTCTATGAATACAATTATGACTGCCCAAATTTAAAAAAACACCAAACTAAATGTATACGGATAATAAAAACGTTATTTTTTGCACCTAAAAATACACCTGGACGGTGACGACAAAATTCCATGGATTCAAATTTAATTGCAAGTGCCTCTATGAATAAAGCAGACTTGCGCCAAAATTGAAAAAAAACACCTATCCTGAAATGTCGTACAGATATAAACAAACGGTATTTTGCACCGCTCAAAATACAACTGCATTGGAAGACAAAATTGCTAGGATTCAAATTTAAGTGCAAGGTTCCTCTATAAATAAAGGCTGGACCTTGATCGCCAAATTGAAAAAAAAGCACCTATCTGAAATGTATATGGATAATAAACGTATTTCTTGCATCTAAAAATAAACCTGCGGTGACGACAAAATGCTAGGATTCAAATTTAAGTGCAAGTGCC
Organism: Phyllomedusa bahiana; assembly: GCA_025379985.1. Classification (NCBI taxonomy): domain Eukaryota; kingdom Metazoa; phylum Chordata; class Amphibia; order Anura; family Hylidae; genus Phyllomedusa; species Phyllomedusa bahiana. The sequence goes on from JAODAL010016387.1 coordinate 21,031, forward strand.
TCTAAGAATAAATCTGGACTCTGCCAAATTGAAAAAAAACACCTAATCTGAAATGTATACGGATATAAACGGTAATTTTTTGCCCTAAAATACAACGCGATGAACGACAAAATTGCTTGGATTCAAATTTTAAGTTGCGAAGGTGCCTCTATGAATATGCTAGGGACTGCGCCCAATTGAAAAAACACCTAACCTGAAATGTATACGGATAATAAACGGTATTATTTTGCACTAAAAAATACACCTGCGGTGACGACAAAATTGCTGATTCAAATTAATTGTGCAAGGTAACCTCTATCAACAAAGTTGACTGCGCCAATTGAAAAAAACACTATCCTGAAATGTATACGGATAATAAACGGTATTTATGCACCTAAAAATACACCTGCGGTAACGACAAAATTGCTGGATTCAAATTTAATTGCCAAGGTCCTCTATGAATAAAACTGGACTGCGCAAATGAAAAAAAACCCTATCTGATAATGTATACGGATAATAAACGGTATTTTTTTTGCACCTAAAAATAACTCCTGCGGTTACGGACAAAATTGCTGGATTCAACATTCAAGTGCAAGGTAACCCTCTATCAACAAAACTGGACTGCGCCAAATTGAAAAAACACACATATCCTGAAAAGTATACGGATAAAGAACGTATTTTTTGCACCGAAACATAACACCTGCGTGGTAACTGACAAAATTGCTGATTCAAATTTAAATTGCAAGGTGCCTCTATGAATAGAAACTGACAGCGCCAAATTGAAAAAAACACCTATTCTGAAATGTATACGGATAATAAACTGCGGTAATTTATTGCACCTAAAAAGCACACCTGCGGTGACGACAAAAATTGCTGGAGATTGAGATTTAAGTGCAAGGTACCTCTATAAAAACAAGCTTGACTGACCAAAAGTGAAAAAAACACGTATCTGAAATGTATACGGATAATAAACGAGGTATTTTTGGCACCTATCAATTACACCTGAGGTGACTACAAAATTGCTGGATTGAATTTAACTGCAATGTACCTCATATCAACAAAGCTTGACTGACCAAAAGTGAAAAAAATTAGGTATTTTTGAACTGTTGTTACCGGAAAATAATACAAAGTATTTTGGCACCTATCAATACACCTGCGGTGACGACAAAATTGCTGTATTGAAATGTAAGTGCGAAGGTGCCTATATCAACAAAAGCTGACTGGGCAAAAGTGAAAAACACGAATCTGAAATGTAATACGGATAATAAAAGGATAATTTTTGGCACCCTATCAATACACCTGTTGGTGACAACAAAATTGCTGTATTCAAATTTGAGTGCAAGTACCTCTATCAACAAAGTTAGACTGAACCAAAATGTTGAAAAAAACACGTATCTGAAATGTATAATGGATAATAAAAGGTATTTTGGCACCTTGCAATACACCTGTGTGACTACAAAATTGCCTGGTGTTTTCAAATTTTAACTGCAAGGAGTGGCTCTATGAACAAAGCTTCTTGGCCTTGCGCCTAAAGTGAAAAAAACACGACTCTGATGTAATACGGATAATAAAAACGGTAATTTTATGCACCTAAAAATACACCTGCGGTGACGACAAAATTTCTGGATTCAGATTTTAGTGCAAGGTACCTCTATCACCAAATCTGGACTGCGCCAAATTGAAAAAACACCTATCTGAAATGTATACGGATAATAAACGGAATTATTTTGCTCCTAAAAATACACCTGCGGTGACTAAGACTAAATGCTGGATATTCAATTTAAGTGCAAGCTGCCCTCTATGAATAAAACTGGACCTCGTAGCGCCAAAATTTGAAAAAAATACCTATCAGAAAAGGTATAGACGGATAATCAACGGTATTTTTTGCAACCTCAAAAACAACTGCGGTGACGACAAGGATTGCTGGATTCAAATTTAAGTGCAAGGTGGCCTCTATGAATAAAGCTGGACTGCGGCAAACTTGAAAAAAAACACCATCCTGTAAAGTAAACGTGATTAATAAACGGTATTTTTGCACCTAAAAATACACCTGCTGTGAGACAAAATTGCTGGATTCAAATTTAAGTGCAACGGTACCTCTATCAAACAAAAGCGGACTGTGCGGCCAAATTGAAAAAAACACCTATCGGAAATGTATACGGATATAAACGCGTATTTTTTGCACCTAAAAATACACTGCGGTAAACCGACAAAATGCTGGATACAAATTAATTGCAATGTGCCTCTATGAATAAAAATGGACTGCGAGCGCCAACTTGAACTAAAAAACACTCTATCTGACATGTATACGTATAATAAACGTTATTTATTTTAGCACCTAAAAATACACCTGCGGTGACGACAAAATTGCTGAATATGAGATTTAAGTGCAAGGTAACCCTCTATGAACAAAGCTTGACTGAACCATAAAGTTGAAAAAACACGTAGTCTGAAAAGGTATAACGGAAAAAAAAAGATATTTTTGCACCTATCAAACACCTGTGGTGACGACAAAATTGCTGGATTGAAATTTAACTGCAAGGTATCTCTGTCAACAAAGCTTGACTGACCAAAAGTGAAAAAAATACGTATTTGAAATGTTTACGGATAATAAAAGGTATTTTTGCACCTATCAATACACCTGCGGTGACGACAAAATTGCTGTATTCAAATGTAAGTGGAAGGTACCTCTATCAACAAAGCTGGACTGCGGCAAATTGAAAAAAACACCTATCTGAAATGTATACGTATAATAAACGGTATTTTTTTGGGGGCAGGGAGGAAACGAGACAAATGCATGGGCGAAAAAACGCAGGGCTCAAAGCAACGAGAGCTAGAAGCCCTGTAAAAAATTTGAAAATGTTATAAAATAATTGAAATAAAAAATGAAAAAAAAAAGGTTAAAAAAAAAAATAAGCTGCCAAGTTCCGATGCCCTAAAAAAAAATACACCTGCGGTGACACAAAATTGCTGATTGAGATTATAAGTGCAAGGTACCTCTATAAACAAAGCTGACTGACAAAAAGTGAAAAAACACGTATCTAAATGTATACGCGGCTATAAAAAAGATATTTTTGGCACCTATCAACACACCTGTGGTGACTACAAAATTGCTGGAATTAAAATTTAACTGCAAGGTACCTCTGTCAACAAAGCTTGACTGACCAAAGTGAAAAAAATACGTATTTGAAATGTTTTACGATAATAAAAGGTATTTTTGCACCTAAATCAATACACCAGCGGTGACGACTAAATTGAAGTATTCAAATGTAAGTGGACAGGTACCTCTATCAACAAAGGCAGGACTCGGCAAATGAAAAACACCTATCTGAATGTATACTGATAATAAACGGTATTTTTGCACCTAAAAATAACCTAGCGTGACGACAAATTGCGTGGATTTCAAATTTAAGTGCAAGGTGTCCTCTATGAATAAAGCTGGACTGCTCCAAAATTGAAAAAAACACCTATCAGAAATGTATCGTGATAATAAAACGGTATTTTTTGCACCTAAAAATACACCTGGCGGTGACGACAAAATTGCTGGGGATTTGCAAATTAAGTGCAAGGTTCCTCTATGAATAAAGCTGGACTGCGCCAAATTGAAAAAAACCCCTATCTGAAATGTATACCTTATAATAAACGGTATTTTTTGCACCTAAATATATACCATTCGGTGACGACAAAATTTGCTGCGCGTTCAAAATTTAAGTGCTAGCTGCCTCTATGAATAAAACTGGAACTGCGCCAAATTAAAAAACACCTATCTGAAAATGTATACGATAATAAACGTAATTTTTTGCACCTAAAATACAACTGCGGTTACGACAAGACATTGCTGGATTCAAATTTAATGCAAGTGGTGCCTCTATGAAATAAAGCTGACTGCGCAAATTGAAAAAAACACCTATCTGAAATGTATACGGATAATAAACGGTATTTTTTTGCACCTAAAAATACACCTGCGGTGACGACAAATTTCCTGAATTCAAAATTAAGTGCAAGGTACCTCTGATCACATAGCTGGACGTGGCGCCCAAATTGAAAAACCACCTATCTGAATGTATAACGGATAATAAACGGTATATTTTTTGGCACCTAGAAATACACCTGCGGAAAACGACACAAAATTGCTGGATACAAATTTAATTGCAATGTGCCTCTTTGAAAAAAATGGACTGCGCCAATTGAAAAGAACACCTATCTGAAATGTATACGGATAATAAACAGTATTTTTGCACCTAAAAATCACCTGCGTTGACGAACAAAATTGCTGGATGAGATTTAAGTGCAAGGTACCTCTATAAACAAAGCTTTGACTGACACCAAAGTGAAAAAACCACTATCTGGAAATGTAAATACGGATAAAAAAAGATATTTTTTGGCACCTAATCAAACACCTGTGGTGACTACAAAATTGCTGAATTTAAATTTAACTAGCAAGTACCATCTGTCAACAAAGCTTCGACTGACCAAAAAGTGAAAAAAATACGTATTTGAAATTGTTTACTGATAATAAAAGGTATTTTTGCACCATCAATACACCTGCGGTGACGGACAAAAGTTGCTGTATTCAAATGTAAGTGGAAGGTACCTCTATCAACAAAGCTGGACTGCGGCAAATTGAAAAAACACCTATCTGACAGGTATACGGATAATAAACGGTATTTTTATCCACCTAAAAATACACCTGCGGTGACGACACAAATTGCTGTGATTGAGATAAGTGCAAGGTACCTCTATAAACAAAGCTTGACAGACCAAAGTAAAAAAACTACGTATCTGAAATGTATATCGGATAATAAAAGATATTTTTGGCACCTATCATACACCTGTGGTTGACTACAAAATGCTGGAATGAAATTTTAACTGCAGAGGGTACCAACTGTCAGACAAAGGCTTGAGACTGACCAAAAGTGAAAAAATACGTATTTTGAAATGTTTAACGATAATAAAAGGTATTTTTGCACCGAACAATAACACCTGCGTTGACGACAAAATTGCTGGTAATCCAATGTAATGGAAGGTACCTCTATCAACAAGCCTGGACTGCGGCAAATTGAAAAAACACCTAACAGAAATGTAAACGGATAATAACGGAATTATTGCACCTAAAAATTACACCTGCGGTGACGACAAAAATAGCTGGATTCAAATTAAGTGCAAGGTGCCTCTATGAATAAAGCTGGACTGCGCCAAATTGAAAAAAACACTCTATCTGAAATGTAATCGGGATAATAAACGGTATTTTTTTGCACCTAAAAATACACCTTGCGGTGACGACAAAAATTGCTGATTCAAATTTAAGTGCAAGGTGCCTCTATGAATAAAGCTTTGGACTGCGCCAAATTGAAAAAAACCACCTATCTTAAATGTATACGGAAATAACCTTATTTTTTGCACCTAAATAATATACCTGCGTGACGACAAAATGTGCTGATTCAAATTTAAGTGCAAGTACCTCTATCAACAAAGCTGGACTGACGGCAAGTTGAAAAAATTACCTATCTGAAATGTATACTGATAATTAACGATATTTTTTGCACCTAAAAATACACCTGCGTGACGACAAAATTCCTGATTCAAATTTTAAATTGCAAGGAGGCCGTCAATTAAGTAAAGCTGACTGCGCCAAATTGAAAAAAAACACCTAACTTAAATAGTATAAACAGATTATGAAACAGTATTTTTGCACCTAAAAATACAACTGGCGGTGACGACAAAATTGCAGGATTCAAATTTAAAGTGCAAGGTTGCCTCTCTGAAATAAAGCTGGACTGCCGGCAAACTGAAAAAAAAACACCTATCTGAAATGTATACAGATAATAAACGTATTTTTTTGCACCTAAAAATACACCTGCGGTGACGACAAAGTTGCCTGGATTCATATTTAATTGGCAAGGTGCCCTCTATGAATAAAGTTTGGACTGGCGCCAAAATTGAAAAAAACACCTATTTGAGAATGTATACGGATAACATAAACGGTATTTTTTGCAACCTAAAAATACAACTGCTGTGACGACAATATTGCTGGATTTCAATTTAAGTGCAAGGTGCCTCTATGGAAATAAAGCTGGACTGCGCCAAATTGAAAAAAACACCTATCTGAAATGTATACGGATAATAAAACGTAATTTTTGCTACCTAAAAAAAACACCTGCGGTGACGACCAAAATTGGCTGGATTCAAATTAAGGTGCAAGGTACCTCTATCAACAAAGCTTGGACTGCACGCCAAATTGAAAAAAAAACAACTTTCTGAAATGTATGACGGATTAATATACGTTATCTTTATGCACTAAAAATACACCTGCGTGACGACAAAATTCCTGGATTCAAATTAAATTGCAAGGTGCCTCTATGAATAACGCTGCGTACACTCGGCGCTAAATTGAATAAAAACCCTATCGGAAATGTATACAGATATAAAACGGTATTTTTTGCGACCTAAAAATACACCTGCGGTGACGACAAAATTCTGAGAATTCAAATTAAGTGCAAGTTTCCTCTATACATATAGTTGGACTCGCGCCAAATTAAAAAACACCTATCTGAAATGATACGGATAATAAACGTATTTTTTGCACCTAAAATACACAGCGGTAACGAAAAAAATTGCTTGGATTCAAATTAATTGCAAGGCGTGCCGTCTATGAATAAAAATGGAGGACTGCGCCAAAAATTGAAAAAAAAAAACACCTATCTGAAATGTATATAACGGATAATAACGGTATACCCTTTTGCACCTATAAATACACCTGCGGTGACGAACAAAATTGCTGGATTGAGATTTAAGTGCCAAGTACCTCTATAACAAAGCTGTGACTGACCAAAAGATGAAAAAAAACAACGTATCTGAAATGTATTCGGATATTAAAAAGGTATTTTTGCACCTATCAATACACCTGTGGTGACTACAAAATTGCGGATAGAAATTTAACAGCAAGGGTACCTCGATCAAGCAAAGCTTGAACTGACAAGAGTGAAATAAACACGTTATCTGAAATGGTTTTTACGGATAATAAAAAGGTATTTTTGGCACCTATCAATACACCTGCGTGACGACAAAATTGCTGTATTGAAATGTAAGAGGAAGGATTCAATATCAACAAAGCCTGGAACTGGGCAAAAGTGAAAAACACGTATCTGAAATGTATACGGATAATAAAAGGTATTTTTGCACCTATCATACTACCTGTGGTTACTACAAAATTGCTGGATTTTCAAATTTAAGTGCAAGGTACCCTCTATCAGACAAAGCTGACTGACCAAAAGGTGATAAAAAACACGTATCCTGAAATGTATACTGGATAATATAAAGGTATTTTTGGTCACCTAACAATACACCTGGTGGTGACTTACAAAATTGCTGTATACTCAAATTTAACTGCAAGGTGGCTCTATGAACAAAGCCTGGCCTGCGCCATAGTGAAAAAAACACGTATCTGAAATGTAAGCGGATAATAAACGATTTTTATGCACCATAAAAATACACCTGCGGTGACGACAAAAATTCTGATTCATATTTTAGTGCAAGGTACCTCTATCTTAAAAGCTGACTGCGCCATATAGAAAAAAACATCCTATCCTGAAATGTATACGGATAATAGACGTATTTTTATGCACGCTAAAAATACACCTACCTGCGTGACGACAAAATTTCTGGATTCAAATTTAAGTGCAAGGTACCTCTATCAACAAAGCTGGACTGCGCCAAGTTGAAAAAATTACCTATCTGAAATGTATACGGATAATAAACGGTATTTTTGCACCTAAAAATACACCTGCGGTGACGACAAAATTCCTGGATCAAATTTATTGCAGGTTCCTCTATGACTAAAGCTGGACTTTTCTGCGCCACATTGAAAAAAAAACACCTATCTGAAATGTTTACAGATCATAAACGTAATTTTTTTTTTGCACCTAAAAATACACCTGGCGGTGACCGACCAAAAATGCGCTGGATTCAAATTCTTAATGCAAGGTGCCTCTATGATTAAAGTTGACTGCGACAAATTGAAAAAAACACCTATTTGAAATGGTATATCGGGATAATACAACGGTATTGTTTTGCACTGGTACCCCTAAAAAAATACCTGCGGTGACGGACAAAATTGCTGGAATTCAATTTAAGTGCAAGGAGTACATCTATCAACAAAGCTGGACTTGCGCCAAGTTGAAAAAATTACATATCTGAAATTATATCGGTTTAATAAACGGTACTTTTTGCACCTCAAAATACACCTGCGGTGACGACAAAATTCCTGGATTCAATTAATGCAAGGTGCCTCTATAATAGAAGCGGACTGCGATAAATTGAAAAAACAACCTATCTGATAATGTATACAGATAATAAACGGTATTTTTTGCACCTAAAAATACACCTCTGTCGGTGACGACAAAATTGCTGGATTCAAATTTAAGTTCAAGGTGGCCTCTATAAAATAAAGTTGGACTTGCGCCACAATTGAAAAAAACACCTATCTGAAATGTATAACGGATAATAAACGGTATTTTTGCACCTAAAAAATACACATCGGTGACGACAAAATTCTGATTCAAATTTAATTGCAAGGTGTCCTCTATGATAAAACTGGACTGCGCCAAATTGGACACAACACACAAACACCTATCAGAAATGTATACAGATTAATAAACGGTATTTTTTTGCACCTAAAAATACACCATAGCGGTGACGACAAATTGCCTGGATTCAAATTTAAGTGCAAGGTGCCCTCTATGAAATAAAAGTGGACGCGCCAAATTGAATAAAAACACCTATTTGAAATGTATACTGATAATAACGTATTTTTTGCAACCTTAAAAATACAACTGCGGTGACGACAAATATGCTGGATTCAAATTAAGTGCAAGGTAGCCTCAATGGATATACCTGGACTGCGCCAAATGAAAAATACCCCTATCTGAAATTATACCGCGAAAATAAACGGTATTTTTTGCACCTAAAAATATACCTGCGGTTGACGACAAAGCACCACACAAAATTGCTTGGATTCAAAATTTAATTGCAAGGTGCCTCTATGAATAAAGCTGGACCTGCGCCCAAATTGAAAAAAAACACCTAATCTGAAAATGTATACGGATAATAAACGGCTTATTTTTTGCACCTAAAAATACACCTGCGGTGACGACAAAATATGCTAGATTGAAATTTTTAAGTGCACGGTACCACTATAACAAAAGCTTGACTGACCAAAAGTGAAAAAATCACGTATCTGAAATTATTCTGATAATAAATGTATTTTTGGCACCTATCAATATATCACCTGTGGTTACTTACTAAATTTGCTGGATTCAAATTAAAGTGCAAGGTGCTCTATGAATAAAGCTGGACTGCGCCAAATTGAAAAAAACACCTATCTGAAATGTAGACTGATAATAAACGTATTTTTTGCACCTAATAAGATACAGCCTCTGGTAACGACAAAATGTTGCGTGGATTCAAATTTAAGTGCAAGGTACCTGTCTATCAACAAAGCTGACTGCGCCAAGTTTTGAAAAAATTACCTATCTGAAATGTTAGCTTAGATAATAAAGCGGTAATTTTTGCACCTAAAAATACACCCTCGGTGACGACTAAATTCCTGGATTTCCAAATTAATTGCAAGGTGCCTCTATAATAAAGCAGTACTGCGCTAAATTGAAAAAAACACCTATCTGAAATGTTACAGAAAATAAGAGACGGTATTTTTTGCACCTAAAAAGTACACCTGCGGTTGATAGACGAAAAATTGCTGGATTCAAATTAGTGCAAAGTGCCTCTATAAATAAAGTTTGGACTGCGCAAATTGAAAAAATACACCTACTGAAATGGGTATACGGATAATAAATGTGTAATTTTTGCACCTAAAAATACACCTGCGTTGACGACAAAATTACTGATTCAAATTTACATTGCAAGGTGCCTCTATGAATAATAACTGACTGCGCCAAATTGAAAAAAAAACACCTATCTGAAATGTATAGTCAGAATACCAAACGGTATTTTTTGCACCTAAAAATATACTGCGGTGACGACAAAATTGCTGGATTCAATTTAATTGCAAGGTGCCCTCTATGAATAGAGCGGACTGCCGCCAAAATGAAAAAAACACCTATCTGCAAATTTATACTGATATTAAACGTATTTTTGCACCTAAAAAATACACCTGCGGTGACGACAAAATTGCTGGATTGAAATTTAAGTGCACCGGATCTGTACCTCTATAAACAAAGCTTGACTGACCAAGAAGTGAAAAAAAACAACGTATCTTCTGAATGTATTCGGATAAATAAAAGTAATTTTTGGCACTATCAATATCCTGTGGTGAACTCAACGAAATTGCTGGATTCAAATTTAAGTGCAAGGTGCCCTATGAATAAAGCTGGAATGGGTGCGCCAAATTGAAAAAAACACCTCTCTAAATGTAACGGATACTAAACGGTATATTTTTGCACCCTAAAAATACACCTGCAGGTAACGACAAAATTGCTGGAGTTCAAATTTATGTGCAAGGAACCCTCCTATCAACAAAGCTGGACTGCGCCAAATTGAAAAAAACACCTAATCTGAAATGTATACGGAATAATAATCGGTATTTTTTTGCACCTAAAAATAGCACCTGCGGTGACGACAAAATTCCTGGATTCAGATTTAATTGCAAGTGCCTCTATGAATATAGAAGCTGGACTGCTATTGCTCCAAAATGACAAAAAAAACACCTACTAAAATGTATACAGATAATAAACGGTATTTTTTTGCACCTATACAAATACAACCTTGGTGGACGACAATATTGACTGGATTCAAATTTAAGTGCAAGGTACCTCTATCACGCAAAGCAGGTACTGCGCCAAATTGAAAAAAAACACCTATACTGAAATGTATAACTGATTAATAACCGCGTATTTTTTGCATCCTAAAAATACACCTGCGGTAACGACACAAATTGCTGGATCAAATTTAATTGCAAGGTGCCTCTATGAATAAAACTGGACTGCGCCAAATGGAAAAAAACACCTATCTGAAATGTATACGGATAATAAACGGTTATTTTTTGCGCACCTAAAATATACCTGCGGTGTCGACATAATTTCTGGATTCAAATTTAGATTGCATGTTGCCTCTATGAATAAAGCTGTACTGCGCCAAATTGAAAATAACCCTATCTGATATGAATTCGGATAGTAAACGGTATTTTTTGCAACCCTAAAAATACAACCTGTCGTGACGACAAAATTGCTGAGATTGAAATTTAAGTGCAAGCACCTCTATAAACAAAGCATGACTCGACCATAAGTGAAAAAAACAAGTTATCTGAAATGTATATGGGATAATAAAAGGTATTTTTTGTCACCTATCAATACAGACCTGTGGTGACTACAAAATTGCTGTATTCAAATTAAAAGTGCAAAGTACCGTCTACAACAAAGCATGACTGACCAAAGTGAAAAAAACAGCTATCTGGAAATGTATACTAGATAATGACAGTGGAGTTATGCACCTAACAAATAGTAACCTTCAGTTACTAGAAAAGATCTGTAACCAATATAGTTCAGGCTGCCCAACATCAAGATAATATTCTCAACAGAAAACGTTAATAAACAAGCTATTGCAAGGCAATGTCACACTAAGTCTGGGTGCACAATATCCAGTATCCTTATAGAGCCTGTCCTGTCTGTGTTTGCCCTGGCCCCACTCCCCCGCGTGACTTTACAGGGCTAGATCTCCTTTAAAATTTCTCGAGACCTACAACCTAAAATCTGCAAATCTCTAAATCTAAGTTCTAAGGTTCAACAGCTAAAGCTGAGCTCTCTACACAGTCTCTGTGAACAAAAAGAATAATATCGCTGAGCTACTTTGCACAGAGACGGGACAGGTCCTACTACTAGAGCACGCTGGACTACACGCCCAACTGACGATTCACCCTGAGGCAGAACAGGAAAGGGCTGTTCTATTTAAAAACAGGTATGTGATTTACAGCCATCGCAACCATACACATCCCAGTCATGACGTCGCACCACAGCTCACCCTGCCTATTCTCTAAGCTATTTGGTGCCATCCCGAAAAGACAGGAAGCGCCGTAAAATGGCGCGATATTAATAGATTAGCGCAGGATTTTATCTAAATTATCACGAGATCGAAAAAATCCGATCACATAAAAACCTGCCGATGTCAACTATGTCGACTAATAATCGCTCAACACATCCCTTTTTAGAGTTTGAAAATTCCAGATGCCAAGTATATTTGCCTATCAAGTTCATCATAAGGGTTGTTTTGATAGTGTCCTGTCCGTGGCCCATTGTACCACAGCTGGGTAGAGTGCCTTGGGCAGACAGGGTCTGTGATTCTTCTCATACAGACCACTGCTAGTTTTTTCAGCCCCTTTCTTTTCCCACAATTCCTTCTCCTCCTGAGAGGCTTGATTTTGCATTTGTATTAGATGTGCCCTGGTGGGGTAAAGTCTTGACTCATCATGGTTAGGTCCTCTGTCTGCTCGACTTCCACTTCCTCACCCTCTTGGGCTGCCTTTTTGGCTGTCTGGTCTCCCAAAAAATTATTTCCTCTTGTTTTGTAAGAATCGAGACGTCCATGTCTTTTACCTTGAGAACTGCCACCTGTTTAGGCAATATCAGGTCGTCCATTAGGCCTGATGGCTTGACTGTGTTTCACTGGGGTTCCAGCTGCTGTTAAGAATCCTCTGGCCTTCCAGATTGGTCCAAAGTCATGTGCTACCCCAAAAGCATATCTTGAATCTGTGTAGATGTTGGCTGTCTTCCCTTCTGCCAGTCTACATGCCACTGTGAGGGCTTCAGGCTCGGCCTCTTGGGCTGACTTATGCGGGGGCAACTTTTTGGCTTCAAGGACTGTGGTAGCTGGGGTTTTACTGCTTAGCCCTGTGATAACCTTCCGCCTGCATCCGCAAAATGGGAACCATCTACAAATATAGTGTAATCCGGGTCTTCAAGAGGGTCCTCTTTCACTGTGGGGAGATGTACAGTTTCCGTTTGCATAATTTGAAAGCAGTCATGATTTTCCCAACCCGTGTCTTCATCATCTTCCTCGTTGACTCCCCCCTAGTAAGTGGAAGTAGGGAAGACGTTTAAAGAGTATAACAGCGCATCAAGGGTGACCATTTTTCGGTTTATAGGAGGGAGCACTGAAGGTGCAGGTGCCTGGCCATGGATAGGTGTTTTGGCTGTGTCTGGTTCAGGATGGCTGAGATGTCATGAGGAGCAAGAAGTATCAGGGAGTGGCCAAGAACAATGTCTGCAGTTTTGTCAAGCAAGGCCTGGGCAGCAAAAACAGCTCGGAGGCAGGAAGGACCACTTCTCGCTACCGGATCCAGGCGGCAGGAATAATAGCCAATAGGTCTGGTGCCTGTTCCATGGGCCTGGGCCAAGACTGCTAATACGTGACCTTCTTTTTCACAGACAAAGAGTTTAAAAGGCTTCTGATAGTCTGGAGGTCCAAGGGCAGGTGCTGCTGTAATAGCTTCTTTCAGCAGTGTGAAGGATGTGAGAGCTCCTTCAGAGAGTACAAAAGGATCCGTCTTCAAAGCATCATAGAGAGGTTGCATGAGTAGGGATGCTTCTGGAATCCAAGAACGGCAGTAGGATATAAGGCCCAGGAAAGCCTGCAGTGCCTTAGGTTTGCTTGGTACGACAATATTCTGTATGGCCTTGATCCTTTCAGTGGTAAGGTGCTTGGCTTGATGGGATAAGCAGTGTCCAAGAAAAACAACTGTTGGTTGACACCACTGCACCTTGTGTCTGGATGCTTTACACCCTTGGCCTGCCAGGTATATGAGGAGGCTCTCTGAGGCTTCTTCGGCCTCCTTGTGTGTATCTGCACAAAGCAACAGGTCATCCACATATTGCAGTAGAGTTGTTGAAGGGTTCTGTAGTTTCCAGGTATCCAGAATTAATGTCATAGCCTTGGAGAACTGGCTTGGACTGTTCTGGGCACCCTGTGGCATTACCGTCCAAGTGTACTGGGTCCCGTCATGAGTGAAGGCAAACAGATACTGGCAAGATGGATCGAGGGGGATACTGAAAAAAGCATTTGTCAGATCTATCACCGTAAAAACAGTGGCAGTGGGTGGGACATTGGACAGGAGCATATGAGGATTTGGAACAATTGGTGTTTCCAGGATTGTGGCCTCGTTAACTGCTCGTAGGTCCTGAACCATGCGATACTTATCCGGTTGGCCCTTTGGGGTCTTCTTCTTCACTGGGAAGAGGGGGGTGTTACAAGGGGAAGTAAAAGGTATAACAGCCCCATTCTGTAGAAGCGTCTGAATTTGCTTCGAAATGGCCTCAGATTGTGCGATGGAAAGGGGGTATTGGGGTTTTCTGGGCAATGGTGCTCCCGGCTTAAGGGAGACCACAACAGGGGGAAAATGTAATCTACCAATATCCTCTGGACCTGTGGACCAGAGCTGGTCCGGGATACGAACAAGGATATCTTGAGGTATGGACACTTAAGAGGAATCTGTGGCATCCAGATGGGGAAGTGACATCAAAAGGAATGTGTTGTCCTGTGAAAGAGGGGTGGTGAGTTATACTGTGCCATCTGGATGGAATTGTATTGAGGCCTGTATCTCCGAAAGTAGATCTGTTCCCAACAGATTCATTGGGCATGTAGGGGAAACCACAAATCGGGAAAGGAGGTTGGAGCTAGGATATGAACCAACCACTAGGTGGCAGGTGAGAGGCACGGGACGGGATATCCCATCCCACTTCCCCACAATTAACCTCTATCCGGGATAGAAAGGAGGGGTCAGGGATTACAGATTTACGCAGCACGCTTCTGGCTGCACCGGTATCAACCAGGAAGGTAGTGGGGTGGCCTTCCACATCTCGAGTTATTGTATGTGTAGGTCCATGCGGAGGTGCCTTCTCACAGTAAGTGGGCTTCCAGGAGGCTGCTAAAAGTGATACCGGTTTGCCGGACCCCTATGGTTGGGGTTGTGGGGGCCCCACCTTAGAGTTACTCTCATTTTCCTGTGATGGATAATACTGCGGATCGTATGGGGGCGCATTTGGGTTCATGGGCATCCTCCTCGGTCTTCTAGGGGCCCTGCAATCACGTTTGAAATGTCCTGGACGGTTGCAGTTGAAGCAGGATGGCGGGGGCCTCTGGCCCTGGTCCCACTGTGGGCTGGCCACCATGAGAGGAGTGGGTTTCTTCCCCCCCCCTGCTGGCTGTTTTCGATCCCCTTAGCCACTAATAAGACCGTATCCATGGCTAAAATTTTGTACTCTGGCCTGACCATTTTGAGTTGTTTCTTGATGGGCTCCCGGAGACCCTCCACGAATGCAGTAGTCAGCATGTGAGCATGGGCCTTCTCCCTGTCTGAGAAGCCCATATGCCTAAACATCTGGGATAGCCGGGTTTGATATTTCTCAACTGATTCCCCCTTGTCTTGTGTCACATCATGTAAGGTTTGGGCCTGGTCAGAGAGACGATCCTTGGCCCACTCTTTGAGCTGTGCACAGAACTCCACCCCCGAATCATAAGTGAGATCGCTCGATAAGTAGTGGAGTTTTAGATCCTTCTCCATCACAGGCCAGTAGGAATCCCTCGCTCTAATTTCAGTGAGTCCTGCTAGATCCCGCCAAGTTGCAGAATAGGTCTTTCGGATCTGTACCATCCGTCTATAAAAAGGCATGGGCTGCTTCTCGGGGTCTGGCAAGCTAGCCACTAGTGTAGCGGCCTGGTTTGGCTGGAAAGTGACATAATCAGTGTTGGTGGTACTTGGAGGGGCCACTATCCTGTCTGGCCGGTCTGTGAAACTCCAGGTGTGGAGTTGCTCCTCATGTCCCCAGATTCCCCCCCCGTGGCATAGACTGGGTCGGACCTCGGGGTGCACCGAACGGCATGTCACCAATAGCCCCATTGTCCCCTCCCCCTTGTTCTTCCCCTGCATCCTGAGAGGGCATAATAACATCTTGGTTCGGCCCTGACCAGATTGCACCATTTGCTTCCAGTATAGGATAAAGAAGTGTGCCAAGATGACCTCCTCCCTGGGGAGTCTCCGCCTTCTTTCTTGAAGTGCTTAAGACAACGTCCTTTTGGGGTGTGAGTGAAGGCGGGAGTGTGGGTTGTGACAAAGGTGGTGCTGTGGGTGGGGCAGGGGTGTCGACAAGTGACATCACATTTTGGGGGGTTCCCTGCTGAGGTGGGGTCGTGCGCACACAGTTGTGACAATTTTCACGCCATTTTGGATTCTGAACACCACACACTGCACATGTCCAGAATGGTCGGCCGCCATTATAGGGCGGCGGCGATGTGTGCAACAAAACAGAAGATTCACCATTTTCAATACATTTGTGGTAAAAATACATTTTCTTTCCTCCCTGATCTTCCTCTCTTCCTCTATCCACCCTTCTGCATGGATTGCCTTTGCTGTTCGGCACCAGCTTCTGCTGCAAGCAGCAGGTTCTGATCTTTCCAACAAGCCTTTCTTTTCTGTGAGGGCTTTCCGCCATTCCTCAGGCTGTAATCTCCCCCCATGTTCAAACCCACATACCTTCATCAACTTTTTCACCTTCCTCCCATACAGGCCCCCCTCTCTCTCTGCCACCAGCTCTATGGAGGTCCTCCCTTTCTCTATCTTCGAGTTCCCTGAGCTCATCCTCACTCAACAGACCCTCTCTCCACAACCTATATCTTTCACTTCTTTCTACCTCTTCATGTTAATATCTATGACCGGGACAACGTCTCGGTCCTTCCGCTCCGTATATATCTTACAGCAGTGTTCCCACAACTAACCTCTGCACCACAGAGTATAAATTAAGGTGGAAAACAAAGATTCCTCTATTCCCTGGTACCAGAGGTCTAAGTCCTAATAACCTTAGTGGCTGCAGAGTTTTGGGTGGTTTTACTAATCTACAACCTATTCCTTCTAAACACTAGCGTTAAACCAGTTAAACACAAATGACAACAACAAATATCACAGGACATTCGACCACCGGTATAAATGTGAGGATCTTCCTCCCCCTTTCTCTTACAGGGAGAAGGTTTAATGTAACGTGAAGTGCGCCAACCGCGACTCCTTCACCTAGTTTCCATAATGTGAAGTGCGCCCACCGCGACTCCTTCAACTATTTTTTTAACGTGAAGTGCGCCAACCGCGTCTCCTTCAACTATTTTTCCGCCTCCCGTTCGACCCGCGCTTCCGCGTCAAAGTCAACGGGACCCGGCATCTTTCCCCTCACAGATACACCGATGATCAACACACCGACAACAAATAACCAGGTTAACAATCGTTAATCACGACAAGTTCAAATTGGGACCGCAGGCGACTAACTTTACCTGTCTCAGATGGTCCGAAGACAGCCGTACAAGACACTGTACACTGAGGCAGACCAAGTACAGAAATGAGACTTTCTGAGTAAGAAAGATTTGCTTACCGTACTAGTAAGGAGATGCGCATTCTCCACTCATGTCTGTATTGGTCAGTCCCGATGTCCTCCGTTCGGCTGTACTTCTGGACCAAAACCTGCTGTCCCTGTTTGGAGCGCCAGCTGTTTTGGATCAGCACGTAAACAGTACTGAATCACGATTGTCTACCGGTTTTCTAATTGGATGTATTAAAGTGCATGCACAAGAAGAAGTCACACACTAAACTCGCCAGTTCAGTAAGAAAGACATTCTAATTTTATTTCAAGTAAACAGCAACTTTTATAACCTATGTTTCAGTGTTGGGTGCAAAGTACTAGGAGGGCCGAGTGCAGACCCCCACACAGAACACCTAGGTAAGACACACTTGTCCCGTCCAGGGTTGGGTTTTGCTCTTATTTGGTTCACTCTGCAACCTGTAGTTCTCTTACATCATCTTGGGTGTAGTCTGAATGAAGGAGCCATCTTGTGGGTGAAATAGACATTTCATATTGTACATTCCACAACATGTGTACCTTGCTTTAGCATGGAATAAGGATTTACTGTTAAGGGGACACTGGACATTATCTCTTTCATCTATGTATGATAGTGTAATATCTTATCTTTATAAATGACATCATACAGTTGCCAAATAATACACCTATACACGGAGCAAATATACCATAGGTACTAGGCTATGTTTCCACTGCACACAAAAACGTCAGGTTTTTTTTAGCATTTTTTTATTGAAAAAACGACTGAAAAGAGGTCCCATAGACTTGTGTAGTAAAAATGCTCTGTTGTCTCCACAGAAATACACAGCAAATATAATACTCTGCATCTATGCATAAAAACGCACCAAAAAGAGCAAAAAACACAGCAAAAACGCACAATAAACGCAAGACGTGACAAGAAACTGAAGTTTTTTCAGCAGCTTTTGACAAGCAGTGGACAAAAAACTCAGTTTTATGAATGCTTTTAGGATTTGGTTTTCAAGTGGTTTTTTTGTCCACTGCCGTGTAGACATAGCTTTCCTGTCATACTGTTGCTAAAAAAATCCCACAATACCAAGACCCAATAATATTAAGAGCAAATAATACTGCCAGACCATGAGCAAATACAACAACCATATGTGAATTCCAGTTGTACGCAGGCGCTTTGTAGACAGATAGATGGTTGCACTACAGTTACATCCAGTGACTCACAGGATACGTCTTCTCTGGTGAGTTGTTCACTTTCTTTTTCGTCTCCGTATAATCCAAACCACCAGGTGGGAGTGGATGAAAAAATAAAGGAAAGGGGAGTAAGGGAAAAGAGGAGGGGGAGAAAAACAAAGGAAGCTGACCAAAAAGTAAGTAGTTGCTTACCAAGTAAAGCTGGCAAAATTGAAATCAGAGTGTATGGACTACTGTAAATACAGAAGGCTAAAAAGACAAAAATATGATATGGGAAAAGGCAAAGATTATGCATAGGCTATAGATAAACAGGAAGGAGGAGAAGAAGCAGTGGGCTTACCCAAAATAGGAGCGCTGCATGCGCCAATAGCTATGGGATAAAGAGAGGGAGGAGAAGAATATAAGGTAATGAGCTGAATATAAAGTGTTGATGGGCTAAAAAGAACAAAAGAAATGCAGTGGACAAAGACTAAA
This sequence comes from Phyllomedusa bahiana, assembly GCA_025379985.1. NCBI lineage: Eukaryota > Metazoa > Chordata > Amphibia > Anura > Hylidae > Phyllomedusa > Phyllomedusa bahiana. Next base: position 40,044 of record JAODAL010016387.1, read on the forward strand.
TACCTGATGGGTGAGTGAAGGAAGGATGCGTGGGGCGCGGGACGTGGTCAGAGGCAGTGGGAGCTTGCGGTGGTAGTCTGTATGTAGCATGGTACAGAATCGACAGGCAAACAGGCAGGCAAACTCGTAGTCGGGGATAGGCAGAAAGGTCAGGGCAGGCAAACGAAGCCAGTGGAAGGAGGCAAAGGTCAAAATGCAAGGCAGGACAGAAACGTGGAATGCTTTCTCTACTTCATGGGGCACAAGAGATCTGGCAAGGGAGCACAGGAAGCGGCCCGAATATTTAGGGTCAGTGCCCCGAAGTCAACCAATTACCGGTGCGCTGGGCCCTTAATTCCTACTTAGCCACTTAGCCAGCGCGTGCGTGCCCTAGGGAGCGGGAACGCATGTGCTGGCAGGCAGGGGAGCGAAGTAGACAAGAAGCGTAGGAATCTAAGTACTGAGCCAGGGCACGAGTGCACCTGCTGCATGGTAGAGTGTCAGAAGAGCGGACACGAGTGCACCCGTGGCCCGATATGTGGCTACGGTGCCGTTCGTAACAAAGTCCTTCACCATCAGAGGTTTCTGAACCTTCTGTGGAGCTAAAGTTCACTTGTTTGCGGTATTATTTATAGCTCTCCTTTCTTGCATTTTTAAGGATTGAAGTGTTGTTTAGAAATGTAGAAGAATCATAGCCAGATTTATAATTATATACTTGTCCTAGTAAATAATCTTTGTTATATTTTATGTTTTTATGCATTATTTGCTGAAATTCGGTACATGATAACAGCAATTATTGATTCCCTCATTCTGCCATATTTAGAGATATGCCATATGTGGCTTTAGTGCACTATTTGGCTCAAACACAAGCCTCAGAATAGGAGGAGCACCTACTGAACCTTGGGGGTCTCATTTTCATTTCAATTTTCTTTAGATGCCATTTCAGGTTTGCGAACACCCTAAGGTACTAAAACGTAATAAACACCCCTAAAAAGACCCCATATTGGAAACTACACTCCTTAAGGAATATATCCAGGGGTGTAGTGAGTATATTAACCCCACAGGTGTTTCACAAATTTTTTTAGCGTTAGGCTGTGAAAATAAAATTTTTTTAACTGTAAACATCTCATTTTTATAAGAAATCCTTGAAAAAAAGCACCCCAAAATTGTTACGCAATTTCTTCCAAGTTTGGCAATGCCCTGTCTGGGCACATGGCAGGGTGTACAGGAGAGGGAATGCTACTTGGCTTTTGGAACGCAGATTTTAGTGGGTGCCATGTCACATGTGCAAAGCCCCCAAAGTATCAGAACAGGTGAAACCTTTCAGAAGTTGCCCCATCTTGGATTCAACACCCCTCAGGGAACTCATCTAGAGGTGTATTGTGCATTTTGGGCCCAATATTTTTTTTTAGGATTGGGCCATGAAAATGGGAAAAAAACTGCATTTCTGCCATTGTTCATTCACTGTTCATTCGAGTAAAGGTTCGAGTTCACCATGGCATTCGACGCACCATTTTAAGTTTTCAATGCCTTTCTATACTTTTGCCGGATATCCAATCAGTGCAGAGCACAGAGAAGTGTCAAAAATGTCATCGCTGGGGTGTAGGGCTCTCATTGGCTACTAAAAATCACATGACCATGTTATATATATTTCACTGTATTGGATTCTGAACACCATTTTCAGCTGACTCTCTGTACTACATTTTAAGTGGTGGTTGATTGGTGAAAATTATTCTGAGTAGTGAAACGTTTTGGCAGTTTAATTTTGGCAGTTTTGCAGGTTCAGTAATTGTATAACACAACGTCTCCAAATCTCCTATACAAAGAAATATATTTTAAAAAGTGGTTGATTGGTGAAAGTTATACTGAGTGAAGAAAAGTTCATTTTTGCAGTTTTGGGGGTTCAGTAATTGTATAACACAACATCTGCAAATCTCCTATACAAAGAAATATATTTTAACCCCTTCGGACCCGGCGGTTTTTTTTTTGTGACACGTTCGTTTTTCCCTCCTCGCCTTCTGAAAGCCATAACTTTTTTATTTTTCCACCTACATAGACACATGAGGGATTTTATTTTGCAGGATAAGATCTGCTTTCTAATGTTGTTATTCACTATACTATAGAATATACTGGGAAACCGCAAAAAAATTCCAAGTGGGACAAATTGTGAAAAAAATGTATTTTCGCCATGTTTCTGGGTGATTTGCTTTTACGGTGTTCAATCTTCGGTAAATATAATGTGTTATCTGTATTCTAAAGGTTGTTACGCATCCGGCAATAACAAACATGTAGGGTTTCTATTATGTTTTGGTACTGTAAAAAAATTCCAACCACTTTCTAATTTTGACATTTGCGCCGCGGCGCCAGTTTGTGCGACCAATAACTTTTTTGTACTAACACCTACGGACGTCAGTGAGGAGGAATTTTTTGCGGGCTGAAGTGTACTTTTTATAGCTAGTAGTTTGGAATGCATGCGACTTTTTTGATTACTTTTATTCCATTTTTTGAGTGACGATAATGACCAAAACGATTTTGGCTTTGGAATTTTCATTTCTTTACGGAGTTCAGTACGGGATAAAGGATGTTATATTTTTATAGATCGGACTTTTTCAGACGCGGCGATACCAAATTTTAATGATTTTATTTGTGAAATGGGAAAAGGGGGATGATTTGAACTTTTAATACTTTTTTTACTTTAAAACTTTATTTATTAATTTTTTTTCTGTAACATTTAGTCCCCCTATGGTGCTTGACCACTAGGGGGCGCGATTGTTAATACAACCTAATGCATTGCATAGGCAATGCATTAGGGTGTACAAAGATGGCGGTTTCCCCACTTCCTGTCTGCGGACGGAAGTGGGGCAAACCGGCCAGGGTAAGTGACGGGAGCCTTCATAAGGCTCCCCACCACCATGCCCGGTCGTCGGATGACACCATCAGACACCCATAACTCATCAGACACCGTAACGATCGGCGGTGTCTGATGGGTTAAACAGCGCCAGCGGGCAGAGCCACCCGGCGGCGCTGTTACTGCCGGGTGTTAGCGGCGATTAGCCGCTAACACCCGCCGGCTGTGAGGGGGGGGGTCGCGGACCGATCCCCCTGCAAAGCCCCTTAGCGGCCCTGGGACGTACTCATACGCCCAGGGTTGTGAAGGTGTTAAATAGTGGTTGGTTGGTAAAAATTATTGAGTGGAGAAAAGTTCATTTTGGCACTTTTGGGGGTTCAGTAACTGTATAACACACCGTCTCCAAATCTCCTGTACAAAGAAATATTTCTTAAATAGTGGTTGGTAGTTAAAAATTATTCTGAGTGAAGAAAAGTTCATTTTTGGCAGTTTTGGGGGTGAAATACCATTCAAATATATCGTGTCTTATTGTCATACAGATATATAACCAGGAAATAGAGTTCTCTCTGTTGCTAAATTTGACTCAATGGGAAAAAGTGTAATTTTGCCAGATTTTAAGTCCACATAATACTGAAATATACCAGTGCATTATTGTGATCCACATATATATACACTTCTCTCTTTTTTTTATTACATATATCTTGTGTCATGCGCAGAGCTATAATATTTAGCTTTTGAACATGGTGCGAACTCGAGGTGGTAAGCGAGCAAGGAGGGGAGTAGGAAGTGGGGATAGAGGTACGAGACAAGGCACTCCTTCCAGTGCTCCGTTCAACACACAAGTGAGCATTTCGTCAGTCACAGGACCATCAGGCCTGTCATCACTTGATTGGTTTCCTATGAATCTCAGTACTGGAGAGCATCGCCAATTTGTTCTTCAGCGGTTAACACACCCTGCATCCAGCAGTTTTACCTCCTCTTCCTCCCAGTCACGACACAGAAGGCATTTCAAAAGATCAAGAGGCAAAGAGGATGATTTTGTCTGCTCTGACACCCAATCGCTGATGCCCTCAGACGAGGAGAAGGAAGCTAGTCCGTCGGCAGAAATACCGAGTGGTCAACAATGCTTCACAGTGCCTGTGGCTTTTAGCCCGCAGCTTGAGGATCTAGACTGTTAGGAGGAGGAAATCACCTGTAATGATGATGACATTGTGGATCCAATGTGGTCTTTTGAGCAGCAGCTGGAGAGCGCATCAGCAGTGGAGGAGGAGGATGATGGAGTAGTGTCAGTGTGGTTCCGGCCTCAGAAAGGGAGAGGGCGGTCGCACAGGTCCGCTGACATTACTCCGCCAACCATGGTCAGTGGTGACAGCGGGAACACCGGTACTAGGTTTTCCCAGCCAAAGAGGTCCAGGACCTGTCAAGCCTGGGCCATTTTCAATCAAGCCTCAGATTCGCCTACTGATGACATATGCTGGATTTGCCGACAACGCACCAGTACAGCAAAGAATTAAAAGAGTTAAAGTACCACGGACATGAACAGGCACATATATGAATTGCTGTGGAATAGTCGCTTGGAGAAAAAAGGCCTCACAGGACCAAGTGTGCCTCTGCTGCCGATGTGCCGGAGCAGTATGAGCTAGCACCATCCCCAGTCTCAGATACTGTCGGCTGATTCCCATCACCAACAACACAGCCTACACCTTCCCCTTCCACGAATGTGATCTGCATGCCATACGGCAGTCAATACAGCAGCCGGCCTTCTATGTACGAGGTGTAGGAGCATAAGAAATGGTTTCACCCCGACCATCCAAAAGCCAAAAACCTGAATGTCGGCATTGCCAGGCTGTTTGCCTTGGAAATGTTGCCTTTCCACCTGGTGAAAACAGATAGGTTACACGTCATGGCCCTAGCATGCCCTCAGTATCAGATTCTGAGCAGGGATTTCTGCGCCAGAAAAGCTATTCCTGCCCTGGCTCGCCACATTCCCAAAAAGATCTCCAGCGCGTTGGCTGCATCTGTGTCCACCAAAGTCCATCTCACTACAGACACATGGACTAGTAAGCACGGTTAAGGGCATTACATCTCACTGACTGCTCACTGAGTGAGTTTGGTGGATGACAGTGCCTCTGGTGATGGATCTCAGCCGACTATTCTCAAATTAATTTGTCTTGGAGACTGTCAACACACAGGTCAAGAGCTGTGGCGTCTATGCGCACTAAGACCGACCAGTGGCTGGGTGCTAAGAATCTGGCGCCAGGCAAGTTGGTGTGCAACAACGGGAGCAATGTTCTTGCTGCCCTTAATATTGGTAGACTTACGCACATTCTTTGCCTGGCACACGTCATGAACCTGGTGGTGCAGAAATTTCTCAAGCGCTACCCTGGTCTTGACTGTCTGCTGAGGAAGGCTCAAGGTCTTAGCTCACACTTCCGGCATTCGCACCCTGCTTCGGCACGACTGCCAGCATTGCAGCATGGTCTGGGCCTCCCTGTCAACCGTCTGATATGTGATGTGTAAAACAAAAAGAAGAAAAAAGGCGCTCCTAGTGTAGATCGACTGGGTTAAAAGTTTATCCGTTGGTCAGTATCGCACTAACCTGATTTTTTTGCGCAATGGTGGAGGCACAACTCTCCCTGAGCTTATAGAAAGGTCAGTCACAGCAGCCCCCTCACTTCCTTGGCTCCAAGCGTTGCCGAGTGAGAGGAAAATATCAGTGATATATTAAAAATCACAACGAACGTAGAGTGTGCGAAAGGGGGAAAAAAAGACGGACTGATGGCGCTAAACTGATAAAGTATAGATACAGTTTATTAGGACATTAAAACAGGACTACGCGTTTCTCGCTGGATAGCGTTTCATCAGGTCCATACAGAGAAATGAAGCTAAAACAGAAGTTTAAATCTTGTGTGTTTCACTCAGCTAATTAATGCTAATTGAGTGCACTTGTGTCAGCTGAGCACAATGTGCTGCATGGGAAAGGTGCAAAGATCTGCAATACTGGTATTTAAAGAGGCACAAAGAGAGTCCAGGCAGAGAGACACACAAAAGACACTGCTCCCACCTGTCCTGAGTCAGTGGCCAAGAAGATAATACAAAGTTTGTACTGTAGCAATAGGGATAGAAAAATCAATACCTAATATATATATATATGTATGTATGTATATATATATATATATATAATATATATATATATATATATATATATATATATATATATATATGCAATAGGAAAACGTTGCAGCACTCATGTAGTCAGGTGAAAAAACGTGAAAAACGTGAATTTATTGCCACATATTCCAAAAACAACGTTTCGGCTCTCACACAGAGCCATTTTCAAGTGAGAGAGCCGAAACGCGTTTTTTGGAATAAATTCACGTTTTTCACGTTTTTTCACCTGACTACCTGAGTGCTGCAACTTTTTCCTATTGTATAGTAGAAATCGGCTTCACTCGCCGGGAATCCATACGTTGCTGGCACCCCGCTGAAGATTTCTTGTGGAAAGTGCGGCTTATTTCTTTGAGTATATATATATAAATTATATATATAATATAATATATATATATACACACACGTTAGACACACACAAAAAAAAACAACAAAACAAACAACAACTTTGTCACACAAATATATATAAACACACAAGTACATGCACTGCTATATACATACATAACTGCATATATAAAAAAAAACAAAAAAAAATGCCACATTTTTCCACACAAATAAATACACGCATTCAAATACATACATCTGCATATATACTACTATATACGTGCATAAATATATACATACAAAAAATGTGAAGGAAGAAAATAAATAAATAAATAAATATATATATATATATATATATAATATATATATATATATATATATAATATACACATACACACACATAAAATAGAATAAAAAAATAATAATAAAAAATAAATAACAACCGATATACAAAATAATTTATAATAATAATATAAAAATTAATGTCAAATAGTCCTTTTTTGTGTGTGTTTAACATGTATATATATACATACATATATAGGTATTGATTTTTCTATCCCTATTGCTACAGTACAAACTTTGTATTACCTTCTTGGCAGCGTAATGCCATTATGCAGTATGAAATGTCACATGGCCTGACTAGCAGTGGTGAGGACCTCTAGGTTGTTGACCCATAGAAAGTGAAGACAGGTGAAGGATCTCTGCACTATCCTTGGCAGTTTTGAAGAGGCCACCAAAATGGTCAGTCGGGACGATGCCCTTGTCAGCATAACCGTTCTGGTTATATTTTTATTGGAACAAGCGTTAGGCACTCTGTGGCATCAGGTCCCAGCAGTGATGGAGAAGGAGGAGGAGGTGGACACATAGCCTTAATCACCAGAGGATGTAGAAGGCCCGACTGTTTTGCAATTGTATAGGTCTTCTTTAGAAAGTAGTTCTAGGTCGAGGGCAGGTGCAGGACAGCAGTTCAGGTCACAAAGTAGAGTGCATGAGGCTAGCCAGGGCTCTGGTGACGGCCAGGATGAGGAAATGGAGGAGGATGAGAAGGCAGGGGTGGACTGTAGAACGGCAAATAGCTGCAGCAGCAGGCAGTGTGGCGGAACCCTACTGGGTGACATTTGGCAATCGATTTTTACCACCTCACCAATGCCTGCAAGACAGGGCAGCATTCAAACACACAGAGACCTCCTTAAGACCATGCTCCATGACTACCTGCAGCTCAACATCAATGGTTTTGGACTTAGTCTGTTCCCTTTCAACTTCTGGGTGCCCAAACTAGATGAATGGCCTGAGCTTGCTCGACATGCCATAGAAGTTTTATCCTGCCCAGCAGCCAACATTATCTCGGAATGTACATTCATACCTGGTGGGGTGATAACTGACAAATGTATCTGTCTTTCCCATGACAATGTGGATTGTTTGACATTTATAAAAATGAATCAAGCGTGGATCTCTGACCATTTTGTTGCCCTATTTGCCGATGTCACTGACTAGTAAACTCTAGCACGTCTTCTTGACAATGTGAAATACATATTTATACTACAATACATCTCATGTATGTAGTTCCTGTGCCTACTGTTTTCTACAAATTGTATTCTACTGCTGCCAACAGCTAGATTTACAATTCTTACGGCTGAATTTACTTTGAAATATACACTTCTTACTCCTCCTCCTTGTAGCCCTCAAAATCTTTATTTTTTAAATGCCTCCACCTGTACTACCACCAAATGTACTAAGTCCTGTTGTCCTGAACCTCGATGTTTCCCTTTGGCATGTTCTTGCTGCCATCAATGGTAATGCTGCCTAATTTTGTTGAATCGGAACCTCCATGTTCCCCATTGGCATGTTGTTGCTGCCACCAATGGTACTGCCGTCTAATCTAGACCAGCCTGCAGAAGTGTAAGTTCAAGTTCTTGGGCCCTGGTGCAAAAAGTGAAATGACCCCCCCCCCTCGTTACCAGGGCTACAATCAGTCATCTATTAACGGTTTCAGGGCCACATACAGCCAAATCAAATGGGCCCCCACCCATTACTGGTTCCTATTTTTTAACATATCAGCGGGCCCCTTTTTGACTAGGGCTCCTAACAGGAGTACTGCCCATACTGCCCTATTGGCACCCCTGCCAGTTACCATGTGTCACTTCCAATACCAGTGTCTTCTTATGTGTCAAAGGGGCTTCTGGGCCCCCTCAGCTTGCAGGCTCCCGTAGCGGCTGCTACCGCTGCATCCCCTATAACTACGCCCCTGCCAGCTGAACCTCCATGTTCCCCATTGGGATGTTCTTGCTGCCACCACATATATCACATGTACAAAGCTTGCAAGCAGGGGCGTAACTTGAAGTTCTTGGACCCTGGTGCAAAAAGTGAAATGGGGCTCCTTGCCAGTTACCATGTGTCATTTCCGATACCAGTGTCTTCTTAAGTGTCAAAGGGGCTTTTGTGCCCCCTCAGGATGCAAGGCAGCTGCTACCGCACCACCTCCTATAGCTACGCCCCTGCTTGCAAGCTGCCTCATCTTTTCAGTTAGCCATTGCAAGGAATTAAGTATTTTAGCCTCTCAATTTTTTTCTGTCACTCTTAGAGCCATTTTCTTCACTAAGTTGTTCCACATATCCAGTCTACTGTTATGGATGGTAATTACAGCTTCTCCTCACCTGTATAGGTATAAAAATTAACCCGAACATCTTCTCCCATTAACTTTAATGGGGTTCGAGTTCGACTCGGACCTCGAAACTAACACCACTACTGTTCCAAGTTCGACTCAAACTTGAACATTTTACTGTTCGCTCATCTCTATAAATGACAAGATAACTTTAATATGCGGGTCGGTACAGTTACAACTATATAGTTTTATATAGTTTTTTATGTTTTTTTACTTTAGCACAATAGAAATGCATTTGTAAAAAATTGCGTTTTTATGTCGTCATGGACTGACATTCATACATTTATTTTTTGTGGGATGAGTACCTTTTTTGCATTGGTACCATTATGGAGTTCATACGACGCTTTGATTGCTTTTTATCAAGGTTTTTGTGAGGCGGGATGTACAAAATACAGCAATCCTGTTAGCGTATTTATTTTTTACAGCAGTCACCATGCGGTATAAATGACATAATAGCTTTACCCAGCAGGTAATACGATTACAGCTGTACCCAATTTCCATGTTTTTATGTTCTACTGCTTTTATACAATAAAAACACTTTTATTTAAAATGGAAACCACGTTTTTGCATTGCCGTAGTCTGAGAACCATAACTTTTTTATTTTTATGTGTTTGGAACTGTGTATGGGGCTTGTTTTTTGCAGGAGGAGTTAATGTTTTTATTGGTATCATTTTAAAGGTTAACGCCTTTAAATCTGTTTTTTGAAAGGCAGGGTGAAGAATATACTGCAATACTAGTACTGGGTTTTTTTTTCGCCGCGTTTTAAGCGCAATACGCAGCGAAATATGCACGCATGTACGTGAGATAATAAACCGTGTGAACATACCCTTAGACTCTCTTGCAGCTGCTTCGGACAGTAGAGGTTTTCTATCAAACTTCACTTAGCCCTTCTTCCATATACACGTTACCCACTCCATAAGGTCATACTTATTATGCTTGATACACTTCACAGCAGAACCAACTGGGCCACACCTTAGGTCTTGAGGTAACCAGAATTCAAGTATAACTTTTTCTAAAAGTTCTGCAGAAGAGCACCTAAATAAACATCACATTCCCTAGTCCTGTCTCACAAGTGGTTACTCAGCTTACCATCCTCTCTCATGACAACCAGGCCTTGCTCAACAAAGCACCTAAATCACTTCTCTCCAGAGACTCCCTGTAACACACCATGTGACCCTCTTCTCAGGCACTGTGTAGGACCACCAGCCCTCTACCAAAATCTGTAATGGGTAAACCTTTCCCACCCTCCAATCCACCAGTGTTCCCAATGTCTAAGCCAGTACCAGCTTCCAGTACAACATTATCCTCCCAGATAAAGCAAACACCAGGCCTAATGCTTTGTGGGTGTCACCACATGCATCTTCCCAACAACACCATGCCCTTCTTGGGCTTACTCCACTAGCTATATCTTACCGTGGAGGTAGCAACAAAGACAGTGTAAAAAATGAATGTACTAAACAGTCTTTAAGATAAGTAATCACTTCAATCATTACTGTGAATCACAGATATAAATGGGAAAGTCCTCAAAATAATGATATACTCAAAGAAAAATGCTCCCCTTTAAGACATAATCAACAAATCCTTTATAATATTATTCCTATGAACATAATTCTTTTGAATTAATCTCAATGGACAAAAATAATGTAGCAGGAATGGAATAAAAATCCCTTTTTAGCTTGGAAAATGGGGAGATAGCCACACTTGTACAGTTTACCCCATTCATTTTTACGAAATTTCCAACTATTGCCGAGCAAGTGTACTATATTCAGTACTTCCATGGGTAAGAATGGGGGAGAGCTTTGCAAATGTGGAAGTGTGGCCTACTCCCCATTCTCTGAAGTCAGCTGGTATCGGGCTACAAGATAGCCTCAAAAGAAATTTTGTGACAAAACCCCGTTAAATTAATAAATTATTTTATTTAAAGCAGGGAACCAAAAATAGAGGATACAATGTATACTATGCAAAAAAAGGGAGAACTTGGTTCACTCATACGAAAAATCTGTAATAAATAATATACTTAAACTTTAAATTTTAATGAAAAGAAAAGAATGTGCTATTTTTGCACAAAAGAAATTATATAATGTTACCGTATGTTTTCAGACCCTGGGAACGATGAAGACATCCTCTGACCACAAGTCATTCAGTAATTAATGTGACGTTGTGCTATTTATAGACACAACACGGACTGAACGTGTGCTTCATGCTTCCCAAGACACGGATAAATGCCAAAGCATGTTAAATATATTATACAATCGTTGGAAGACAGTACAGTAATATCCCATCACAATGGCATCAGTTATAATGTCCTGATGCTCATATTTAGACACATAATCTATAATGTAATTATAATCTGCATTTACTTGGTACTCCAGCCTACAAAAATGAGCCTGATCCCTAAAAAAATCATGTTTATTAATATTCAATTGTTGCAATAACTACATATCAATAAAAGGGTAAAATGAGTCACACATAGAGAAGACTAGTTCATGAAGAGTAAGCCAAGGGTAAAAATAGGACAGTAGATATACCAATAAATCAAACACAATCAACATTAATAGAAAACAGCAATTCCTACAAGATTATGCATGTATAATATACACACAGAAATGAACCAGCACTTTTAAGATACTAAAAGACTCAAGATATGAATTATTTAAAATACATTTCTGCTACAATTCCAAGTAGAAATCAAGATATCAAATTGTCAAATATTGTCACTGCATATAAAAGGCCCTAACTTTAAAATATAACCTTTAGGCTATGTTCAGCCGTACTGTACGAGCCGCAATTACGCCGGGTGATATGGGAGTCGCGCTGATCAGAGCGTACTCCCACGGCGAGGGGGGGCGACAGCCTACTGTATTCGCCGCAAGTAACTGACATGTCACTTATCTCTCTGCGCGTACAGTACGATCGTATTGTACAAGCGGGGAGAGGAGGCGTAATCATCAATAGTAATTTTGGCACGCCTCTCGCCCATATTAGAGTGTAAATACGCGCCGAAATGCGCGCCGAAATTACCCCATGTGAATATACCCTTACTGGTTATTATTAAAATAAACAAAAATAAACAAGACACTTAACCACAAAATGAATTAAAAACAATAGCATCGTAAAGGTACAGCAAACAAAGGTTAGGTTATATTCATTAATGAACAATAAATTAATTATTAAACTCATGATACAGTCGGATTGCTGCTCTGTATCCATCATGGGCCTAAATAATCTTCATTCACTTCTTTGCCTTTCTGTGACTCTTCAGTCTCTCTCTATATCTGATACAACCCTGCTGATGACATCCTGTGACACTCTAAGCTCAGTGGCCACTTCCATCTGAGAGCATCCTAATTAAAGCCATGCAACAAAGAGGTACTGTTGATCAGTTGTACGTACTTGTCTTGGTCTCATGAGATCAACATGTGAACAGCATTATGAAAAGGACTGTTTAACTCCCAATTCAAATTTTGTCCCTAAATTTTTTGGGCCATTCAGGGATCAAACACCTGTTGTGAATTTTGTCACTAAGCTCCTTGTTTGAGATCAGCAAGTTGTGCAAAAAGTACTGAAACACTGAATTATAAAGTTAAAAGGTTATTTCATTTAAAAAAAATTTCAAGAAATTTTATGTTCATCCTGAAATCTCAATTTCTGTGAGCAGTGGGTATATAAGCAAATTCCAGAAAATCCCATTGTTTGATTTTTAAATAATTAATTTGCATTTTATTGCATGAAATAAGTATTTGATCACCTACCAACCAGCAAGAATTCTGACTCTCACAGACCAGCTAGTTTTTCTTTACGAAGCCCTCCTACTTTGCACCTGTTTGAACTCGTTACCTGTATAAAAGACACCTGTCCACACATTCAATCAATCACATTCCAACCTCTCCACAATGGCCAAGACCAAAGAGCTGTCTAAGGTCACCAGGTATAAAATTGTAGACCTGTACAAGGCTGGGATGGGCTACAGGACACTAGACAAGCAGCCTGGTGAGAAGGCAACAACCTTCGTGGGGTAAGGATAATTCCGAGAAAGGTCAGAAATCAGTCCGTAACTACACGGGAGGACCTGGTCTCCAGAACTGAATCATATCGAAAATCTGTGGAGGGAACTGAAACTAAATGGAGCCCAGCGACAGACCCGAAACTTGAAAGATCTGGAGAAGATCTGTTAGGAGGAATGAGCCAAAATCCCTGCTGTAGTGTGTGCGTACCTGGTTAAGAACTACAGGAAACGTCTGTCCTCTTTAATTGCAAATTTCTTTACTAAAAATTAACCCCTTATGGACCCTGGACGTATGAGTACGTCCCAGGGTCCATAAGGGGCTTTGCAGGGGGATCGCTCTGCGACCCCCCCGCACAGCCGACGGGTGTTAGCGGCTAATCACCGCTAACACCCAGCCGTTATAGCGTGAATGGGCAACAACTGTTGCCACAATTATCTCACCTCATGGGGTAAGGATGATTCTGAGAAAGGTCAGGAATCAGTCCCTAACTACACGGGAGGACCTGGTCTCCAGAACTGAATCCAATCGGAAATCTGTGGAGGGAACTGAAACTAAATGGAGCCCAGCGACAGACCCGAAACTTGAAAGATCTGGAGAAGATCTGTTAGGAGGAATGAGCCAAAATCCCTGCTGTAGTGTGTGCGTACCTGGTTAAGAACTACAGGAAACGTCTGTCCTCTTTTAATTGCAAATTTCTTTACTAAAAATTAAACCCCTTAGGGACCCTGGGACCTATGAGTACATCCAGGGTCCCTAAGGGGCTTTGCAGGGGGATCGCTTTGCGACCCCCCCACACAGCCGCCGGGCGTTAGCGGCTAATCACCGCTAACACCCGTCCGTTACAGCGCGAATGGGCAGCGTTGCCCGCCCGCGCTGTTTAACCCTTCAGATGCTGCGGAAAAGATGGCCGCGGCGTCTGAATGAATTAAGATCGGTGCCCCGCACCGATCTTGAGGCTGATCAGCACCGTCCGCAGACAGGAAGTGGGGAAAACGCCATCATGGTACAGTCTAATGCATTGCCTATGCAATGCATTAGACTGTATTGACAATCGCGCCACCATAGGTGGCCTCAATGTCAAAGTAAAAAAAAATAAAAATAAAGTTTTACAGTACGAAAAAAAAAGTTTTAAAAGTTCAAATCACCCCTCTTTCCCCATTTTACAAATAAAAACAATAAAATAATAAAAAAGTTACACATATTTGGTATTGCCACGTCTGAAAAAGTCTGATCTATAAAAATAGAACATCATTTATCTTGTACGCTGAACACCGTCGAAGAAAGAAAATTCCAAACGCCAAAATTGCGTTTTTTGGTCATTTTACGTCACTTAAAAAATGGAATAAAAGTGATCAAAAAATCTTTATGCTTTCCAAATTGCTAGCGATAAAAAGTACACTTCGGTCCGCAAAAAATGCACCCTCACTGACGTCCATAGGTGTTAGTACAAAAAAGTTATTGGTCGCACAAACTGGCGCCGCCGCGCAAATTTCAAAAATAGAAAAATGTTGGAATTTTTTTACGGTACCAAAACATAAAGGCAACCCTACGTGTTTGGTATTGCCGGATGCATATCAACCTGTAGAATACAGATAACATATTGTATTGACTGAAGATTGAACGACGTAAAAGCAAAACCCACACAAACATGGCAAAAAAACGTTTTTTTTTTCACAATTTGTCCCACTTGGAATTTATTTGGGGTTTCCCAATAAAAATTCTATAGTATAGTGAATAACACAATTAGAAAGTACATCTTTTCCCGCAAAATTAAAGCCCTCATGTGTCTATGTAGGTGGAAAAATAAAAAAGTTATGGCTCTGGAAAGGCGAGGAGGGAAAAACGAACATGTCAACAACAACAAAAACGCCAGGTCCTTAAGGGGTTAAGTTATGTCCTACCTATGTGTATGGATCATAAGTTGACAGGCAGCTAAACTCTTTCATAGCAAGTCATTGACAAAGAGCAATGTCAAAGAGAATAAACTGACTGTTGGATAACAGGATTCTAACATGAAATATTACACAAAGTGATGCAGGCATGAAACATGTAAAAGAAATACAATAACATGCAGTAAAGAAATGAAGAGTTTGCAGACATATACACATAAAAGGTGCTATCTGCAACAAGTATGGGTCTAATTATAAACAAAAGCTATGGACATAGAACATAATATTATGCATCACTGTATAATCATCAGCCCTAGATAGCTATTTTGAACATACCAGTTATGCTACTGTAGGCTTGGATGTAAGAGGATGTCCACATGCTTCCACTCTGCATGCATCTTGGAGAGAAGGGGACTATGATGATATAAGCAGGTCAAGTGATGTGGTTATTGTTTATTTAGATAGATGAGAGTATGTTAGCTAACAGTGTGCACAAACAGCCACTAGATGGAGCTGTTGCAACTGAAACACAGAAATACAGTGTATGAACATAAGAAATAATGCTGAGGCATGACACACCCTATTGCTACTATGCAAAGCCATCAACTCCTTACTATCTTGGTATCATGGTTTATACTGTTATGCAGTTCTTTACTGTGTTATATTGTTAGACTCAGCTTAAATTGCTTATTATAATATGTTATATGTATTTGTAATACCATCTGAACTGTGGGAAGGGTTAACACATAGCCAATACTAAAAGAGACTTGCTACCTATGGACTGAGAAGTTGGTAACTTTCCACTTTGGCAAAAACTCAGCAACCTTTGCACCATCTGGAAAAGATGCAGAGTCGATTCCATAGGCCAGAATAGAAGCTCTCTACAAATGCATAAGACTGAGATTGTAACAATGTTTTTGTAAAAGTTGTGCTTCTACACTCCACCCCTCCCATTAGAAGATTCTAAATCATCTTGAAACTGTATAAAAGGCTAGTACTTAAAGCCCTTAGTGGTTCTGCATATATAGACCAGTGGTTAGCAGAAGAGACTGCCAGACTACCTGTGTGACCTGAAGAAGATTCTGAAGATACCTGGATTACCAGCCCTTCAACCAGGGAGCAAGCCAGGTGATTGAGCCACAGACACTGGGATACCAGTGCTTCTAACAGCACAAGGTGTCTCTCTCTTCTGAGAGAGAGGGACAGCTAGTGCAGACCTTCCCTCAGCACATAGACTTTGTCTACCTTGGAGTAGACTGAAGAAACTATTCAGTGTTTTGCCTGTATTGTCTTGCACTTGAGTTCCTCCATTAAAGAAGCGCACTGGTTTACTGTAGACCCCTGACTCACTGGACTTATTTCCCATTGAACTACACCACCCATTACCAACCCTAGCAGACAGCAGTAACACGTGATGACATCTTGACAGTGTCCACGGAATACAGCATAGAGTTCAGACTACCCCAAACAAGAGCACTGCATCTGTATATTTGTATATCAGGACTGCTAACTAGTGTTGAGCGATTACGTTGGCTATCGACATCGGGCGAAAAGTCATAAATCGGCCACCATCGATAAAGGTTTTTCGATAGTGAGCAGTCGATTATGAGCGATGACCATTAAAGTCTATGGAGCAACAACACCATCATTCTTACACCCAAACAGGGCTGGAGAAGCTGGAATTAACATCCACAAAAAGTCCCAAAGGATATGTGCCTACATCTTAGGGAACACACTTAGGTTATAAAAGCCACAGAAAAAAAAAAACACACAGCATTCACTATCCCTGTCCCTTTTACCACAGCATACCCTTAAACCTGCATCACCCACAAATTAAAAAGTGCCAGAAGGCAGTATGATTTGAACCATCATCTTTTCTTGAACTGGACAATTTAATATCCCTGTCCTGGAACGCAGCATGAGCCCCAAACCTCATGACCCCAGATCAAAAGTGCCCGGAAAAAGGAGTTCTTTCAACCACCATTTTAGTTGAACTGGACATTGACTAACCTGTCCGGCCACAGCATGAGCCCCAAACCTGCATGACCCCCACATTTAAAAAGTGCCGGAAAAAGGAGTCTTTCAACCACCATTTTAGTTTCACTGGACATTGACTATACCTGTCCTGGGCCACAGCATGAGCCCCAAACCTGCATGACCCCCACATTTAAAAAGTGCCAGAAAAAGGAGTCTTTCAACCACCATTTTAGTTTCACTGGACAGTGACTATACACCAGACCTGGGCCACAGCATGAGCCCCAAACCAGCATGACACCCACATTTAAAAAGTGCTGGAAAAAGGAGTCTTTCATCCACCATTTTAGTTTCACTGGACATTGACTATACCTGGCCTGGGCCACAGCATGAGCCCCAAAACTGCATAACCCCCAGAT
The DNA here is from genome assembly GCA_025379985.1 of Phyllomedusa bahiana. Classification (NCBI taxonomy): domain Eukaryota; kingdom Metazoa; phylum Chordata; class Amphibia; order Anura; family Hylidae; genus Phyllomedusa; species Phyllomedusa bahiana. Next base: position 57,314 of record JAODAL010016387.1, read on the forward strand.
TTAAAAAGTGCTGGAAAAAGGAGTCTTTTAACCACCATTTTAGTTTCACTGGACATTGACTATACCTGTCCTGGACCGCAGTATGACCATTAAACCTGTCTGACCCGCAGATTTAAAAAGTGACGGAAAAGGAGTCTGTTATGCTGTATCTGTTATGTTTTCGTATAATACACGTATTTTTTGCACCTTTCAATTCACCTGTGTGACTATAAGAATTGCTGTTTTAAGATTTACGTGGATGCTGCGTCATGAACAAAGCTGGGTGCGCAAAAGTCAAAAAACACCTATCTGTTATGTTTTTCATATAATACACGGTATTTTTTGCACCTTTCAATTCACCTGTGGTGACTATAGAATTGCTGTTTTAAGATTTACGTGGATGCTGCGTCAATGAACAAAGCTGGGTGCGCAAAAGTCAAAAAACATGTATCTGTTATGTTTTCGTATAATACACGGTATTTTTTGCACCTTTCAATTCACCTGTGGTGACTATAGAATTGCTGTTTTAAAGGGATTTACGTGGATGCTGCGTCAATGAACAAAGCTGGGTGCGCAAAAGTCAAAAAAACACTAATCTCTTATGATATCTTATAATCAACGGTATTTTTTTGAAACCTTTCAATTCACCTGTGGTGACTATAAAATTTTGCTGTTTTAAGATTTACGTGGATGCGGGCGTCAATGAACAAAGCTGGGTGCGCAAAAGTCAAAAAACATGTATCTGTTAATGTTTTTCGTATAATACACGTATTTTTTGCCCTATTCAATTCACCTGTGGTGACTATAGAATTGCTGTTTTAAGATTTACGTGGATGCTGCGTCAATGAACAAAGCTGTGTGCGCAAAAGTCAAAAAACACGAATCTGTTATGTTTTCATATAATACATGGTTTTTTTTTGCACCTTTCAATTCACCTGTGGCGACTATAGAATTGCTGTTTTAAGATTTACGTGGATGCTGCGTCAATGAACAAAGCTGGGTGCGCAAAAGTCAAAAAACACGTATCTGTTATGTTTTTCGTATGATACACGGTAATTTTGGCAACAAACAACCTGTGCTGACTACAAAAATTGCGGGATTGAAATTTTTAAACTGCAAGGTGGATATATCAACACAGGGGGAATGGGTAAAAATTGAAAATGAACACCTATCTGAAATGTATATTTGATAAATAAAATTTGGAGTTTTGCACCTAACAAAGAAGCTGCAGTTACTAGAAATGATGTGTATCCAAATATAAGTTCAGGCTGCCCAAAATCCAGAAATATTTCAATAGCAAACTGTTAATAATAAAGTGCAATTCCCACACTAAGTCTGGTGAACTTTAAACCAGTGTTCTTTATAGATAGAGCTTGTCTGTGTTCGCCCGCGGGCCCCCCCCTCACCGCTTCCCCCATGACGTTACAGCGGTAGATGCTGCTTTAAAATTCTCTAGCTAACTACATAAAATCTTCAAATCTCTAATCTAACTAAATTGGAAGGATCACAGCTAAAAGTAAGGGTTTCTCTGTTGAAAATAGACTAATTTCGCTGAGCTGTTTGGCCACAGGCAGAGCGCACCCTATTCCCCATGAGATGCTGAGAGACACTAAGGCTGAACAGGAAACGCTGTTCTATGTAATACGAGGTCATGTGATTTTTCCAGCCAATCACAAACATACACATCCCAGTCATGATGGCGCACACACATCTCACCCTGCTCTATTCTGTAACTTGATTTGCTGGCCGCCAAAATTACAGGAAGCGCCTAAAATGGCGCGATCTTAATAGATGATGCACAGATTTTAACCTTAATTATCGCATGATCTGGAAATTTCGATCACCATAAAATCCTTGCCGATTTCAACTTTGTCGATAAAAATCGCTCAACACTACTGCTAACAATTGAAATTTTAGGATTGTCTTGCAAACCTGACTGCATAGGAGGCAGGGTTTAGATGATAGGTGTGTTCACTAGTGTTGAGCGATTTTTATCGACAAAGTTGAAATCGGCAAGGTTTTTATGGAGATCCGAAATTTCATATCATGCGCATAATTAAGGATAAAATCTTTGCATATCATCTAATTAAGATCGTGCCATTTTCGGAGCTTCTGTAATTATGTGCGACCAGCAAATCAGATTACAGAATACAGCAGGGTGAGATGTGTGTGCGACGTCATGACTGGGATGTGAATGGTTGCGATTGGCTGGAAAAATCACATGACCTCGTATTACATAGAACAGTGTCTCCTGTTCAGCCTTAGTGTCCTCGGCGTCTCATATGAATAGGACGTGCGCCTGCCTGTGGCCAAACAGTCTCAGCTAAATTAGTCATTATCTGCACAAGAAACCTCTACAATTAGCTGTGATCCTGTCCAATTTAGGTAAATTAGAGATTTGAAGATTTTATGAATTAGCTAGGGAATTTTAAAGCAGCATCTACCGCTGGTAAAGTCACGTGGGAGTGGGGGGGGGGGGGGGGGCCCCCGCGGGCGAACACATGACAAGCTCTATCTATAAAGACCCACTGGATAAAGTTCACCAGACTTAGTGTAGACATTGCACTGCAAATAATCTTTATTATAACAGTAATGCTATTGAAATATATCCTGGATAATGTGTCAGCCTGAACTTCTATTGTGCTAACATCATTTCTAGTATCTGCATCCTCCTTTGTTAGAATGCAAAACTCCACTTTATTATCAGTATACATTTTCAGAAAGGTGTTTCATATTTCAATTTTATCAATTCCACCTGTGTTTGTATATCCACCTTGCAGTAAATTACAATCCAGCAATCTTGTACGTCCAACACAGGTTTGTTTTTGTGCCACAATACCGTGTATCATACGAAAACATAACAGATACGTGTTATTTGACTTTTGCGCATCCCAGCCTTGTACATTGTACTCCAGCATCCACGAAATCCTTTAAACAGCAATTCTATAGTCCAACCACAGGTGGATGAAAGGTGCAAAAAATACCGTGTATTTATATGAAAACATAAACAATACGTGTTTTTTGACTTTTTGCGCACCCAACTTGTTTCATTGACGCAGCATCCACTTAAATCTGAAAACAGCAATTCCAATATTCACCACAGGTGAATTGAAAGGGCAAAAATACGTGTATTATACAAAACATAACAGATACTGTTTTTTTGACTTTTGCCACAGCTTTGTTCATCTGACGCAGCAGCCACGTAACTCTTAAACCAGCAATTCTACAGTCACCACAGGTGAAATGAAATTGTGCAAAAAATACCGTGTATTATACGAAAACAAAACAGATACGTTGTTTTTTTGACTTTTTCGCACCCACATAGTCATTGACGCAGCAGCCCGTAAATCTTAAACACAAATCTATAGTCACCACAGGAGAATTGAAAGTTGCAAAAAATACCGTGTATTATACGAAACATAACAGATACGGTTTTATTGACTATTGCGCACCAGCTTTGTTCATTACCAGCACCACGTAAAATCTTTAAAACAGCATTCTATATCACCACAGGTAATAGAAAGTGCAAAAAATACCGTGTATTATACGAAAACATCACAGATACGTGTTTTTTGACTTATGCAGCACCCAGCTTTTTTCATTGACGCAAGCATCCACGTAAATCATAAAACCGCAATTCTATAGTCACCACATAGAATGAAATTGCAAAAAAATACCGAGAATTATACGCAAACATATACAGATACGAGTATTTTGACCTTGCCAGTCCAGATTTGTTGATAGAACACCTTTCAGTTAAATTTAATCCAGCAATTATTGATTTTGATTAGAAAGGATTTGAGATAGCTGTGATTTGCCGTCTTTAATAAGAGACTTCCAAAACTATTCCATACCTTCTCAAATTTTATATTTCTGAACATGAGCAAAATGTAGGTGGTAAGCGACAAAGAGGGGGTTAGCACATGGAGGTAAGGTACGAGCGAAGTGCTCCTTCCATTGCAGCCGACAACACGCATGCCAGCGATCTCAGTGTTGCAGGACCGTCAGGCCAGTCATCGCTGGATCCAGGCCCAGTGAAACCAAAATTTTAACTAACATCGTCGCCAATCTGTCCTTCAGTGTTAATGCAACCTGGCATCTAGCAGGCTTACCTCCTCGTCCTCGCAGTCACGCCACAAATGTTGACATCAGCATCATCAGCATCCCGTCCAACATGAAGCAGCCCAAATGCCAACTCGTGTTACCCACCACAGTGGATAATCATTGTCAGAAGACCTCTATGAATGAACAAAAGCGGGTTGGGTCAGAAGCATGTTAAACGAATCCAAGAGGATGATTAGTCAGCTCTGACGCCCAGTTACTGAGCCATCAAGGAGGTTGAATGAAGCCGGTCAAATCGGCAAAATTCCCGGCGTCGGCAACGCTTGCAGTGGCCCCTTTGCTTGTAGCCCGCCGCTTCTGGATGCAGACAGTCAGGTACGACCAATCACGCAGTAGTTGATGATGATGATGATGACGACATTGCTGATCCATCCTGGTCTTTTCTCTCCGCAGAATTATGCCTTGCGAGCACTTCATCAGTGACGAGGAGGAGAGACGATGGGAATGACAAATACTGACCCGCCACAAAAAGGGGAGAGGGCGGATCGCATAATCCGCTGATATATTCCGCCAGCCCACGTTCAGCGCAAACCCCTCTCCTTCGCTTATCGCCGTCAAAAAGGACAGGACCATCACAAGCCAGCCTCTTTTAGCAAGCCACTGATTCACCAGCGAAGTCAAATGCCGCCATTGCCGAAAAAAAAATGCAAAAAGTAGGAGGCAAGAACCTTAAATGGTTAACCCACCACCAACCTGTCTAGTCACATGCAGCGAAGGCATGAGTTTGAAATGGAGGCAACACATGGTCCAAAAAAGGCCAGACCGACGCCAGGCCTCCAACCACTGTCACACCCTCTGTCTCCGCCTCCTCCTCCTTCGCCACCACCAAGAGTTCCTCAGCTGCCCATATCTCTCAGAGTCATGATCAGGGTCAGCCTCCGCTTCAGCCTCCACCGTCGCCCGAGTACCACCAGCACCACCAGAGACCCATCCTACCCCTTCTCCTTCCGCCAGTTTGACGACCTGCACGCCGTACAGCGGCCAGTCTAGCAGCCAGCCTTCTGTCTTCCAGGTTTGGGAGCAGAAGAAACACTTTAACCCAAACCATCCCAAAGCCAAAAGCCTGAATGTCGGCATTGCCAGGCTTTTGGCCTTGGAAATGTTGCCTTTCCGTCTGGTGGACACAGATGGGTTCCGCCACGTCATGGCCCTTGCCTGCCCCCAATACCAGATGCCGAGCAGGCATTTCTTTGCCAGAAAAGCCGTCCCTGCCCTGGCCAGCCACGTGTCATCTAAAATTTCAAGCGCGTTGTCTGCATCTGTGCCGGAAAAGTCCATCTGACCACCGACACATGGACTAGTAAGCACGGCCAAGGCCGCTATATCTCTGTGACAGCTCACTGGGTGAGCTGGTGGATGTCTCTGGGGGTGACGGTGGCTCTCAGGCTCGGCGCACGCTCTTCAAAACCGCAGGGATGGTGCAGGGCTCTTTCCCCCAAGTCCTCTGGTGGCATCACGTGCCCAGAGAAACCAGGCCGTGTTGAAATTAATCTGTCTTGGAGACCGTCCACACACAGGTCAGGAGCTGTGGACGGCTCTCCGCAACGAGACCGAGCGCTGGCTGGGTGCCAAGAACCTTGTGCCAGGCAAGGTGGTGTGCGATAACGGGCGAAATCTGCTGGCCGCCCTTAAGATCCGTAGGCTGGAGCACATCCCTTGCCTGGCACATGTCATGAACCTTGTCGTCCAGAAATTTCTAAAGAGCTACCCGGGTCTGGACTGCCTGCTGAAGAAGGCTCGAAGTCTAAGTTCGCACTTCCGCCGTTCGCACCCTGCTTCGTCCCGCCTGGCTGCGTTGCAGCGTCAGCTCGGCCTCCCCGTCAACCGTCTCATTGTTGACGTGGCAACACGCTGGAATTCCACCCTCCACATGCTCCAGCGATTGTGGCAGCAGCGCAATGCCATTACGCAGTACGAAGTGACACATGGCCTGACAAGCAGCGGTGCGGACCTCGGGGTGTTGAGCCACCGAGAGTGGAGGCAGGTGAAAGAGCTCTGCACCATCCTTGCCAGTTTTGAAGAAGCCACCAAAATGCTCATGCGGACAATGCCCTTGTCAGCATGAGCATTGTGGTGATCTTAGTTCTGGAACGATCGTTGGACACTCTGAAACAACAGGTCCCGCCAGCGACGGAGGAGGAGACGGACACAGATGCGGACACGGAGCCTTTCTCTCCGTCAAATCCACAAGGCCCGACAGTTTCACAATTTCATCGGTCTTCATTAGGCAGTGGTTCGGGGTCCAGAGCTAGTGCAAGGTGGCGCATCAGCTCTCAGGGTGCATCATCTCAGGCAAGTCAGGGCTGTGTTGAAGCTGTGCCGGAGGCAGCGGAGGAGGAGGAGGAGGAGGTATTCCTAGACACCGATGTTACCGACGTCCCTGCCTTGGAAAGAGGTTGGCGCGAATTTGAGGCGGAGGAGGAAGATGAGGAAGATCAGTTTGCTAGTGCCCCTCGACCCAGAGGCTTGGGAAATCAAGGCTCCATCTCTCACATGAGTGCTTGGATGCTCCATTTCCTCCAACATGATCCTCGCATTAAGGCCATCAATAATGAACAAACAGTTACGGGGTGGCCACCCTCCTGTGATCCCCAGACCAAACAAATATCAGCACTTTCCTTCCACCCACCGCAAATAGAGAGTAAAATGCAGGAAATAGTAGACCTTGCTGATTGATCAACTGAGACATCTGTTTTGTCTGCTTCACTATCCCCAAATGGTCATCGGGGAACAAACATCAGCGACGTGACAGCAGTAGTGTGACAAGTATGCGTAGCGGCAGCAGCAGGCAAGGTGGCAGAAGCCTAATGGGTGACCCTCTGGCAATCTTTGTTTGACAGCCTCACCAACGCATGCAATCAGGGCACACATCCAACACCAGAGATCAGCTAAGATCATGGTGCACCGACTATCTGCGTCTCAACACCGATTGTATTTTCATGTGTTCCGGACCCAATAGACTTCTGGGATCCAAAATGGAGAATGGCCCGAGCTGGCTCCGTCCACCCATAGAGGTGTTTTGTCCTGCCCAGCAGTCCAGCGTCAACTGAGCGACCTTCAGCACAGCTGGAGGATCCATTACAGACAAACGTCATCCGCTTTCCAGCAGATTATGTGATTCGTTTGACTTCATCAAGATGATTCACAGGCATGGATCTCTGATGATGTTTGTGGCCCCAAAATTGCACCAAAGATTAGTTGCCAGTCTACTTCACATTCCTTTTCAACAGAAATGGTTCCTCTTTGAAAACTTTTTTTTAAAATGATCTTTCTTACTGCAATTTTTATTCTCCTTTTCCCAACAGTTCATTTTGCTGGTTTTGCTGAGGAGACTGTAAAAGACACAAGTTTCATGACAACACCGTAGTCCATTTACTCACTTTATCTTAAGAAGTTTTCGCATTGTCAATGGTTTTTGAGGTCATGTTGGCTGGGAAAACAGCAGATAATCATGGTCCTTTTGAGACAAAAGAGACTTCTAAGTTGCATTTCATTCTCGCTCACGAATTTTTAATAGTGGCTGAGGAACTCTATATTTATAATTTTTTGGGGTCATGTTGCGGTTAGATTACATGCTATAATTATGGTCCTTTGGAACAAATGTGGCATCCTAAGTGGCATTTCCCCTCCCTCACAATTTTAATAGTGGCAGAGAAAAGCCCATATTTATAATTTTTTTTGGGGTAATGTAGCTGTGAGATACAGCAATAATCATGGTCCTTTTTTGTAAACAGAAAGTGGCTTCTAAGTGGCATTTCTCCCTCACAATTTTTAATATGGCTGAGAAGTCATTTTATAATTTTTTGGGTCCATCGCTGTGTTTAAATGCAGCAAGAACTACAGTCCTATTATAAAAAAATAGTTGTTTCTAACCGACATTTGTCTTCACAATTGATCAAAGTGGCTCAGAGGGTCATAGCTTTGAATTTTTTGGGGGCATTTTTGCTGAGACATGCTAGCCTATACTACAGTCCTATTCTAAAAAGAATATGTTTCTAAAAACAGACCATTTAGTTCTACACAATTGTCAAGAGTGGCTCGAAGGGTGATGGTTCGGTTCAGAGAACAAGAAATAGGTAGGGGACACTTTAAAAGACACATATTGCAAAATAACTTTGTTTTTGCAAGATCTTAACATAGCTATCAATCCCTGTATTTGAGACAACCCATTTAATACAAATAAAAAAAGAGAGAAACAAAGACATGGTGGGATTCCATCCTATTTTTAAAAATGTGTTTATCTAGAATTAAAGTACTAAAAAACTTGCATGTACAAAATAGCTGTTAAAAAAAATTCCTCTGAATTGTACAAGGGAGTACAGGAAAACTTGACCAGATTGTGAGGTTATTCAGAAGGACATGGAGTATGGAGTCACGGACAGAGAACAAAGTAACAGAGACCATTTCCTCCAGCAACGTTGAGTAAATGAAAAAAGAATCCAATATAAAGGGCACCCTGGTGTAACATGAGCGTTAACCACCAGTATTTCCATGAACTCAATTGGTCCACACCATACGGAGGGCAACGCTACCCAAGGTATTGACTGTGTACAGAGGAAGGCTGGAGTTCTCACACTTCCGCTTCCCGCCACCTTCTGCTTCACCCGACATGTTTTCGTTGCTGCGTCATCAGGGCATTTTAAACCATCCATGCGTGTTAATAGATGAAACGGACCCAGCCTGGGCTTTCAACCGCACCCACTGTAACTCCGGCCCTGGGTCATGCTGTGCCCAGACAGGTTATATGTCCAATGTCCAGTTCAACTAAAATGGTGTTGAAAAAGACTCCTTTTTCCGGCACTTTTAAATTGGGGTTACATGCAGGTTTGTGGCTCATGCTGGGCCCAAGGACAGGTAATAGTCCCCCAATGTCCAGTGAAACTAAAATTGGTGGTTGAAAGAACTCCCTTTTATCATGCAATTTTTAATGTGGGGGTCGTGCAGGTTTTTGGGGCTCATTGCTCAGTGCCCAGTACATGTATATTCCAATGTCCAGTGAAACAAAATGGTGGTTGAAAAGACCCTTTTTCCGCACTTTATAAATGTGGGTGTCATGCAGGTTGGGGCTCATGATGTGGCCCCAGGACAGGTATTAATCAATGTCAGTTCCAACTAAAAATGGTGGTTGAAAGACACTCCTTTTTTCCGGCACTGATTTAAATGTGGGGGTCATGCAGGTTTGTGGGCTCATGCTGTGGCCCAGACAGGTATGAGTCAAAGTTCCAGTGAAACTAAAATGGTGGGTTGATAAGACTTACCTATTTTCAGGCACTTGTTATAAATGTGGGGCATTCAGGTTTGGGCTCATTCTGTGGCCCAGGACATGTATATTCAATGTCCAGTTTAGAAACTAAAATGGTGTTGAAAGACTCCTTTTTTCCGGACACTTTTTAAATGTGGGGTCATCGGGTTTGGGGCTATGCGCGTTCCGGGCAGGATATTCAATTCCATTCAATAACATGGGGGGTTCAAATCATACCCTTTCGGGCACTTTTTAAATTGGGGGTGATGCGGTTTAAAGGGTCAGGCTGGGGTACAAACAGGATAGTAAATGTCTTACTTTTTTTTTTGTGACTTTTTATAACCTAAGGGTTTGCCTAAGATGTAGCACTATCCATTTGCTTTTGGGATTTAATTTCAGCTTCTCCACCCTTTTTGGGGTGTAATAATAAGGTTTGTTGCCTCCCAAAATTTTAAAAATTCATGGGCCAAATCATGCTCACAACAAAAAACCTTATCGTAGGGGCCTACTATCGACATCGATCGATCTCGATAGCCAACCAATCGCCAACATTAATTACGTTTTTTTTTCATTTTTGGCGAGTCCCCTTTGTTCTTTAGAGCTCCCTTTACTTACTTTTGAATCAAAATTTTTTGTATCACCGCGGGTGTATTTGAAAAGTGCAAAAACACGTTTGTTACCGAATAGTTTTTAAATACTGATTACACTCTCCGCCCCCAGTTTTTTCAAAAGCCACGTTTACAAATCTTCGAAAAAAAATTCAGCAACGTTCTCTTTGTCATTGCTGCAAAAAACACAAATTTTTCACCGTTTAACTTCTGAAAAAGTTTTATTGGGGGTCGTTGAAACTCGTTCGCGCAGATAGTGCACTTTTAAAAATTTTGTTTAAAACTATCAAATTTTCCCAGTCCTACGGGCATTAAAAAATCCCTGGACTGAAGGAAAACACTGTTATTTTGTCTAAGGGTTTTTCCCACCAGACCGCATTTCACAGGTTTCGCAAGAAACATTTCAGTTTTCTAATCCTAGTTGGCTGTAGGAAATTAGGGGGATTTAAGAATAGCTGGGATTTGCCGTCTTTTAATAAGAGACTTTCCAAAACTCTTCCATACCTTCTCAAATTTTTAAATTTTTCTGAACATAGAGCGAAATGCGGGTGGTAAGCGAGCAAAGAGGGGGTAGGACATGGAGGTAGAGAAGGTGCTCCTTCCAGTGCGGGGCGAAAACACCAGCCAGCGGATCGTCGGTTTGCAGGACCGTCAGGCCTGTCATCGCTGGGTCAGGGCCCTGTGAATCTCAGTAACGAACAGCGACGCCAATCTTTTCTTCTGGGTTTAATGCAACCTGCATCCAGCAGTCTTCCCCTCCTCGTCCCACCAGTCACGGCCACAAATGTCGTCATCAGCACATCAGCATCTGTCCAACATGAAGCGAAGGCAGCCCAAATGTCAACTCGTGTACCCACCACTGGGGATAATCCATTTTCTGAAGACCTCTTTGATGACAAAATGCGGTTGGGGTCAGAAGGCATTTCCAAAGATCAAGTGGCCAAAGAGGATGATTTTGTCTGCTCTGACCCCACTTACTGATGCCCTCAAGGAGGAAAGGGAAGCCGGTCAATCGGCAAAAATCCCGGGGGGTCGGCAACCCTTGCAGGGGCCTCTTGCTTGTAGCCCCCGCTCCTGGAATGCAGAATGTCAGGACGACGAAGTCACCTTGTGATAAAATGATGAAGACGACTTTTGCGGATCCAACTGGTCTTTTCAGCAGAATTTGTTCGAGCGCTTCTTTACTGGCCGGGAGGAAGACAGGGGTAGTGTCGTACGTCCCGCCCAAAAAGGGAGAGGGGGGTCGCAGAAGTCCCTATATGATTCCGCCACCACGTCAGGGGAAACCCCGCTTACGCTTATCGCCGTAAAAATGGCCGGGCCCTCTCAACCCTCCTTCTTTGAGCAAGCCTCTGATTCACCCAGCGTTTTCAATGCCGCCTTTGCCGTAAACGATCAGTAGGGGCAAAATTTTGGGGTTTTAACCACCACCAATATTCTTCACATCCGAATAATGATTGAAATGGAGGCAACACGGGGCCAAAAAAAAAGGCCACACATCCGGGGTTTTTCCAACCACGTCACACCCTCTTCTCCCCCTCCTCCCCCCGCCACCCCCAACCTTCCCAGCTCCCATGTCCTCAGAGCCTATCGGGATCACCTCCCTTCAGCCCCCACCGTCGACCGAGTACCCCCCAGCACCACCATCCTACCCCTTCCCTTCCACCATTTGACGACCCACCGAATGGCCATCTACAGCCAGCCTTCGTCTTCCATTTGGGAGCAGAAAAACCCTTTTAAACCCCAAACCATCCCAAAGCCAAAACCCTAAATTTCAGCATTGCCGGGTTTTTGGCCTTGGGAAATGTTCCTTTTCCGTCGGGGACACAGATAGGTCCGCCACGCATGGCCCTTCCCCCCCCAATACCAGAGGGCGAAAAGGCATTTTTTTGCCAAAAAGCCTCCCTGCCCTGGCCACCCTGTCATCTAAAATTTCAACCGTTGTCTGCTCTGTTCCGGAAAATTCCATCTACCACCGACACGGACTAGTAAAGCACGGCCAAGGCCCATACTCTGTGACACTACGGTGGCTGGGGGGGAGTCTCTGGTGGGGAGGGTGGCTCTCACCGGGCGCACGTTTCAAAAAACCCGCAGGATAGTGGGGGTTCTTCCCCCAAGGTCTTCTGGGCATCAGGGCCCCCAAAAACCAGGCCAAGTTAAAATAAAATCTGTTTGGAGCCCATCCACCACGGGGTCGGAGCTGTGGACGGCTCTCCGCAACGAACCGAGAATTTCGGGGACAAAACCCTTTGGGCCGGGCAAGGGGGGTCGAAAACATCGAAATCTGCTGGCCGCCCTTAAGACAGTAGCGACCATCCCTTGCCTGGCACAGCCCTAAACCCTTGTCGCCGAAATCTCAAAGTGCTACCCATTTCGGACCCCTGCTGAAAAAGGGTCGAGTCTGATTCGCACTTCCGCCGTTCGCACCTCTTTCGCCCGCCTGGCCATTGCAGCCCACCGGCCTCTCCGTCAGCCTCTCATTTTTCGTGGCAAACACGAACCACCCTCCACATGCTCCAGCGATTGGGCAGTAGCGAATGCCGTTATGTAGTACAAATGACACATGGCCTGACAAGCACGATGCGGACCTCGGGTTTTGAGCCACCGAGATGGGCAGGGAAAGACCCTGCACCACCTTGACGTTTGAAGAAGCCCCCCAAATTTGGGCATGCGGACAATCTGACTGGTTTTTATCTTAGTTTTTAATAAAACTTTGGACTCTCTGAAACATCAGGTCACCCCACGACGGGGGGAGAGGGACACAAAAGGGGACCAGCCTTCTCTCCGCGAATCCAAAAGGGCCCCACATTTCACAATTTTATCACCCTTCATTAGGCATGGTTCGGGCCCCGGGGCTGTGCAAGCGGCGCATCAGCTCTCGGGGTGCATCATCTAGGCAATCAGGCTGTTTAAAGCTGGCCGGAAACGGAGGGGAGGGGGAGGTATTCCGGGACACCGACTTCCCCCCGACGTCCCTCCTTGTAAAGAGGGTTGGCGCAAATTTTTGAGGGGGAGGGGGAAGATAGGAAGAACAGTTTGCTATGCCCCTCGACCCAGAGTTTGGGGGAAATAAAGGCCCATCCTCACATGATGCGGGATCCCATTTCCCCAACATAACCTCGCATTAAGGGGGACAAAATAAAAACAGTTACGGTGGCCAACCCCTGGCCCCCCCCCCTTAAAAAACCAAACTCAGCACTTCCTTCCACCCCCCCAAAATTGAAGAAAAAGCAGGGAAAAGGAGACCTTGCTGATTGATCAACGGAACATTGTTTCTCTTCTTCTGTTCTTTAAATGTCACGGTGGAACAACTCACGACTGACACATAGAGTCCAAAAAGCCGAGGCAGCAGCAGCAAAGGTGGCAGAAGCCTAAGGGACCCCTGCAAACTTTATTTACCCCCCCTCACCAACGCTTTAATCAGGCACACATACAAAACACAAGACCCGCTTAAAATCATGGTGCACGACATCTGCTCTCAACACCATGTTTTTTTTATTGTTCCGGGCCAATAACTTCGGGACCAAAAGGAGAAAAGGGCCCACCGCTCCCACCCATAGAGGTTTGTCCTCCCACAGCCACGTCTACTTATTTGGGCCCTTTGCACAGCTGGAGTCATTTCAGACAAAAACCCTCCGCTTTCCACAGATAATGGGATCGTTTTACTTTCATCAAGATAAACGGGATGGGCCTGATGAGTTTGGCCCCAAAAGCCAAGGCACTGATTAATGCCGGGCTACTTTACTTTTCCCCTTTTAAACAGAAAAGGCCCTTGAAAAAAAAAAAATTTTAAAATGATCATTTCTTACTACAATTTATTCTCAGTTCCCAAAAGTTCATTTTTCTGGTTTTGCTGTGGGAGACTGTAAAAGACCCAAGGGTTTTTTGACAAAACCGTATTTCATTTACTCACTCATCTTTAGAATTTTTTGTATTGTCAAGTTTTTTGGGCATGGTGGTGAGATACAGCTAAATCTGGTCCTTGGGAAAAAAATGTGGGTTCTAAGGGCATCCCCCCCACAAATTTTTAACAGTGGGTGAAAGTCATTTTTTAAAATTTTTTTTGGGGCATGTTTCTGTGAAAAACAGCTATAATCAAGGGTCTTGGGAAAAAAAATGTGCTTCTAATGGCTTTTCTCCCTCACAAATTTTTTAAAAGTGCTGAGAAGTAATTTTTTTAAATTTTTTTGGGCATACGCTTTTAAATGCAGCAAACTACGTCCTATTCTAAAAATTGTTTCTAACAGACATTTGTTCTTTACATTGTCAAAAGTGTCCAAGGTCATGTTTTGAATTTTGGGGCATTTTGGGTTGAAAGGCAGCTAACTACAGGTCCATTATAAAAAAATGTTTTTCAAAAATTTTGTTCTTTACAATTGTCAAAGTGGCTCAAGGGGCATGTTTTGAATTTTTTGGGGGGCATTTTTCTGTAATACACTATAAAAAAGGGCCATTCTAAAAATTTTTCTAACAGAAATTTTTCTTCACAATTGTCAAAGTGGCTCAAGGTCATTTTTTTAATTTTTGGGGCATTTTGCTGTGAAAGGGACTATACACAGGTCCCATAAAAAAAAATGTTGTTTTTTAACAACATTGTTCTTTACAATTGTCAAAAAGTGGCTCAAGGGCATTTTTGAATTTTTTGGGGGATTTTTTCTGTGAAATGAGCTATACACAGGTCCTATTTTAAAAAAATGTGTTTCTAAAGACATTTGTTCTTCACCCCCAAATTTCAAAAGTGGCTCAAGGGGCATTTTTTTAATTTTTTTAGGGGATTTTTCGTGACATCCTAACTAAGGGCCTATTATAAAAAAAAAGATGTTTTTTCTAACAGACATTTTTCTCACAATTTTCAAAAATGGCTTTAAGGTTTAGTTTGAAATTTTAGGCATTTTCTTTAAATGCACAAATTCCTGTCCTATTTTAAAAAAAGTGTTTTTTAACAGACATTTTTTCTTCAAATTGTCAAAAGTGGCTCAAGGGGGATGGTGCGTCAAAAACAGGGAAAGGTAGGACACTGTTAATGGACACATATTGCAAAAAGACTTGATTTTGCAAGAACTTTAACAGAGCTAGCCCAATCCCTGTAGTGAGAAAAACCCATTTAAAAACATTTAAAAAAAAATGAGAAACAAAGATGTGGTGGGATTCCATCCTATTTTAAAATGTGTTTTCTAGAATAAACTACTAAAAAACTGGCATGCACAAAATAGCTGATACAAATATCCCTCAATTGTACAAGGAGGTTTCAGAAGACTCGAACAGATTTTAGTTACCCAACAGGTAAAGTCAATGTCCATTCAACTAAAATGGGGGTAACAGACTCCTTTTTCCGGCACTTTTTTAATCTGTGGTCAGACAGGTTTAATGTCATACTGCGGTCCAGTACAGGTATAAGTCAATGTCCATTCAACTAAAATGTGGTTCAAAGACCCTTTTTCCCGGGACTTTTTAATCTGGGGGTCATAAATTGGGGCTCATGCTGTGGTCCAGGACAGGGGTAGTCTATGTCCAAGTGAAACTAAAAAAGGTGGTTGAAAGACCTCCTTTTTCCGGCACTTTTAATCTTGGGCATGCAGGTTTGGGGGTCATGCTGTGGCCCAGACAGGGATAGTCCAATGTCCAGTTTCAACAAAATGGCGGTTCAAAAGACTCCTTTTTCCCCGGGACCTTTTTAATCTGTAGGTCAAACAGGGTTTAATGTCATACTGCGTCCAGGACAGGCATAGTCAATGTCCAGTTCAACTAAAATGGTGGTTCAAAGACTCTTTTCCCGCCACTTTTTAATCTGTGGTCAACAAAGGTTTAATGGTCATACTGTGGTCCAGACAGGATAGTCTATGTCCAGTGAAACTTAAAAAAGGTGGTTGAAAGACTCCTTTTTCCGGGACTTTTTAAATCTGGGGGTCATGCAGGTTGGGGCTCATTCGGTGGCCCAGGACAGTAAGCCAATGTCCATCAACTAAAATGGTGGTTCAAAAGACTCCTTTTCCCGATACTTTTTAATCTGTGGGTTTAGACAGTTTAATGTCAAGCTGCGGTAAAAGGACATGTATAGTCAAAATGTTCCCCCGTGAAACTAAAATGGTGGTTGAAAGCTCCTTTTTCCGCACTTTTAAATCTGGGGTTCATGCAGGTTTGGGCTCATGCTGTGGCCCTGACAGTAAGTCAATGTCCAGTTCAACTAAAAGGTGGTTCAAAGACTCCTTTCCCGGCACTTTTTAATCTCGGAGTCATGCAGGTTTGGGCTCATGCTGTGCCCAGGACAAGGGATAGTCTATGCCCCATGAAACTAAAATGGGTTGAAAGACTCCTTTTTCCCGCACTTTTAATCGGGGGTCATGCGGGTTTGGGGCTCATGCTGCGTTCCGGGACAGGGAATTCAATGTCTAGTTCAAGTAAAATGAGGGTTTCAAATCATACTCCCTTTCTGGGCACTTTTTAATTTATGGGCCCATGCAGTTTAGGTCATTGTGTGGTACAAGACGGGGATAGTGAATGGTCTGTGACTTTTTTCGGGGCTTTTATAACCTAAGTGTGTTGCCTAAGATGTAGCATGTACCCAAATTGACTGTTTGGATTTAATTCCAGCTTCTCCAGCTCTGTTTGGGTGTAAGAATGAAGGTGTTGTTCCTCTCCCATAGACTTAATGGTCATCGGCGATAATCTATTATCGACTATCGGAAATCGTATTTATAATTACCGATATCGAGTATCGACCCGATGAAGATAGTCGACGTAATCGCTCATCACTAATTATGAGCAATGGAATTTACAGTCCACCTTTACCTTTCAACAAATTTAGTTCATGCCTCTAGTTTATCACTATACATATTTCATACAATAATGGGAATGCTAGCAAAACCATCAACAGGCTCCAATATATATATACAAACCCTTGGGTGTTCACATAAAAATATATAGCATGTACAGTTGAAACCAGACGTTTACATACATTATATAAAAAGTCACATATGCATGTTTTTCTCACTATCTGACATGAAATCAGAATAAACCTTACCTGTTTTAGATCAATTAGGATTACCATAATTAGTTATATTTGCCAAATGCCAGAATAAAGAGAGAGAGAATTTTTAGGGCATTTTTCTATAACTTTCTGCAAAGTCAAAAGTTTACCCACATTTCATTAGTATTTGGTAGCATTGCTCTTAAACTGTATGACTTGGGTAAAATGTTTTGGATATTCTTCCACAGGAATTCTGGCCCATTCCTCCTGGTGTAACTGAGCCATGTTTGTAGGTCGCCTTGCTTGCACCTGCCTTTTCAGCTTTACTCATACATTTTCAATAGGATTGAGATCAGGGCTTCATGATGGCCACTCCAAAACATTAACTTGGTTATCCTTAAGCCGCTTTGTAACCAGTTTGGGTCATTGTCCATTTGGAAGACCCATTTCCGCCTAAGCTTTAACTTCCTGGCTGATGTCTTGAGATGTTGCTTCAGTATTGCCACATAATCTTCTTTCCTCATGATGCCATCTATTTTGTGAAGTGCATCAGTACCTCCTGCAGCAAAACAACCCCACAACATGATGCTTGTACCGTTGGGATGGTGTTCTTAGGCTTCCAAGGTTCTCCCTTTTTCCTACAAACGCAGCGATGGTCATTATGGCCAAACAGTTACATTTTAGTTTTGTCAGACATCAGGACATGTCTCCAAAAATGTAGGTCTTTCTTCCTGTGTGCATTTGCAAACATTAATCTAGCTTTTATATGTTTCTTTGTTTATATGTTGGAGTAATGACTTCTTCCTGGCAGAGTGGCCTTTCAGCCCATGTTGCTGCAGTACTCATTTTACTGTGGATAATGACACAATCTTACCAGCTTCTGACAGCATCTTCATAAAGGTCTTTTGTTTTTGTTCTTGGTTTGATATGCACATGTTGGACCAAAGCATGTTCATTTCTGAGACACAAAACCCATCTCTTTCCTGAGCGGTATGATGGCTGGACTTTCCCATCTTGTTTGAACTGGCTTATAATTGTTTGTACAGATGAACAAAGCATCTTTAGGTATTTGGAAATTGCACTCAAGTATGAACCAGAATTCATACTTCAGAAGTTTCCAAAGACATAACATCATCATATGGGCTGTCCCTAATTGTTTAAAGGCATAGTAATCCTAGTGTATGTAAACTTTTGACTTTGCAGAAAGAAAGGTTTATTCTGATTTCATGTCAGATAGTGAGAAAAACATGCATATGTGTCTTTTCATATAGTGTATGTAAACTTCTGGTTCCAACTGTACTAGTCCCCGGAGTCGATTGCTAAGGTCTTAACAATCGACTTGAGGCCTTAACAACTGGCTTAACAACCGACTGGAGTCCGTGGATTGCTAACTCTTATCAACTGACTTGAGCTGAGGCCTTAACAACCGACTTAACGACTGTCAGCGACTTCACAACGCAGTAAATTATGGGTCCCCCAGAAAGTGATACGCCCCCCAGTAGGAGGTTCGAAGCTTTATATATCTCCCAGTAGGTAGGGGTGTAGTTTTCATGTCCCCCAGCAGGTATATAGGCAGGTTATGGATCCCCCAGTAGGTATATAGGCAAGTTATGGATCCCCCAGTAGGTATATAGGCAGGTTTAGGGCCCCCAGTAGGGATATAGGCGGGTTTAGGTCCCCCGTAGGTAATAGGCAGGTTTAGGTCCCCCAGCAGTATATAGCAGGTTTAAAGGTCCCCCACAGGTATATAGGCAGGTTTAGGTCCCCTACAGTATATAGCCAGTTAGTCCCCTAGCAGGTATAAAAGGCAGGTTTAGGTCCCCCAGCAGGTATATGATAGCTTATAGCCCCACAGCACGTGTATATTTAGGTAGCTTATAGGGCCCCACAGCACAAAGTAGGTAGATTATATCTCCTCCCTGCACGTATATAAGTATATAAACCCCCCCCCCTGCACAAAATGACAGTAGATAATAGCATCCCTCCCCGCACATATAACAAAGATAATTGCCCCCACTCCCGCCACATATAACAATAGATAATAAACCCCCCTCCCTGCACATATAACAATAGATAATCCCCCCTCCCTGCACATATAACAATAGATAATAGCCCCCCCTGCACATATAACAATAGAAAATAGCACCCCTCCCTGCACATATAACAATAGAAAAAAGCCCCCCTCCGTGCACAAAAAACAGTAGATAATAGACCCCCCCCCTGCACATATAACAATAGATAACACAGCCCCCCTCCCTGCAAAATATAAAAAGTAATAAAACCCCCCTCCCGCACATATAACAGAAAATAAAACCCTCCCTGCACAAAAACAATAGATAACAAGCCCCCCTCCCTGCACATATAACAATAGAAAACACCCCCCTCCCTGCACATAAAACAGTAAATAAAAAACCCTGACAGCACTTCCCTTTACCTCCTCCCTGCCCCAGGGGCTTGCCGGTTTTCCCCCCCGGGTTTTTTTTCCTTTCAGGGGCTTTAAACGCACCACCCGCCGCTTGGGCACGTGATGACGGGGCCCCCGCCGCCGGGGCTGTGCACACCCCGGGACTGCTGCCACAGATTACTCCGCAAACACTCTGCCCGTTTAAGCATCTAACGTATTTGCTCCGGCGGACCACATACATTTTAGCCCCCCCCCAACCGCGGCCTCCCCAATGCCCCTAACCCGCTGGGGGCCTAAACTTACGACGGGAAGGGGCTTGGGCCCCTAACGATCGCCGGGGGGGCGTAAACGGCGGCGCCGGGGACAAAAACCTTTTACATCTTCAGGCAAAAAAAAATTTATGAAATCTTTTTTTTTACAAAGTTGTTTATCTCGTACTACACTTCTTAGATTTTGTTAAGCCAAGGAGAAAGTTACAGAAGGACTCTGTATTTGAATATCACTTTGATATATAACCCTTACCTAATCATTGTTGAAAACAAAATACAACCCTTCATTGCAGCAGTACTCCCTAGTGTCGGTGTCTTCTTTCAGTAGTTTCATCCCAACTTGCCACTTTGGGGAAAAAAACTTTTTCAAAAATGGGTGGGGCCCCATGGAAAACACACCGAAAATTGACTTAGTCTCCAAATTGGATGACCAGTTTTGATGACAGCTGGGGGGTGAATAATGGTCTCCAAGGCTGTATCTTACTGTTCTCATTACACGCTGCTTTGGTAAAGGGTGTTTGGGAAGAACCTTTAAATTTACACTTTTCTGAAAATTTTTTCCAAAGGCAGAAAAGGGGTACAAGCAATTGCACCCAAGTACTAAAAGGACAAAAATTTACAAAAAAGTAAAGAAAGCCAAAGGGGCCCAAAAAAGGACCATTAGAAAAAAAAAGTTTAAAAATGTAAAACAAAATGAAAAACAAAAGTTCAAAATAGAATAATGAAAAAGTTAAACATAATTCATATCACTATATCCATAAAAGTATGATTTATTAAAATATAGTAAATATATAAATATTATTTATTCCAAATTCCATACTGCAGCCCGCAAACAAAAAGCCTTTAGCCAAGTCCATAGACAGAAAAATCTAAAAGTATTTGATTTAAAAAATAGTGCTGCAATGCAAATATTATTTTTTATTTTTTAAAAAATACCTAAAAAAAACTTAAAAACTCTACATATTTAGTAACAATGAATCAGATTGACCAGCAGAACAAAGAAAACAAGTCAAATATTATGCGTGGTAAACTCGAAAAAAAATAAAAAAAAAAAAACGGAAAATGGGAGTGAACCTCTGAACCCAAACCCCAACATGGGGGGGAAGCCAGGGGGGGGTTTAAGGAGGGGGTCAAAATATCCTTTTTCCCCCAGAGCCCGCCGCAAAGCGGGGTGGAAAATTTCGTGGCGGGTTACCCACCAAGGGCGCTATCCCCTTTAAAAGGACTTCTTGCGGGGCACCGAGGTGTTTTCGCGGTACAGAATCTTAAGCGGGTCGTAGTCGGGAAGGCCCAAAGGGCAATCGGAAGTGGCAGTGGGGTTTGTAGCGGGGGACCCGGGAGAAGGGCGGGACCCGGCGGGAATGATTTTATGGCAAGGGGATGGAGGCAGAAGGAAAGGTACAAAGGGAAAAACAAACAATACACTCTGAACGCCCTTTCCCCTCTAGGCACAGGGCACAAAAAATTCAGCAGGGTCCCGGGGGGGGGAAAAGGGGGTTTTTAAATAGGTTCAGGGGCCCCCGGTTGGAAACCCAAAACCCCGGCGCACTGTCCCCTTTTAAAAATTTTTCCGAAGTGCCCGCGCGCCCCTAAAGGGGGGGGGCGCCACCCCGGGCCGGGACAGGACACGCCGGGGGCGGGAAAAAGAACAAGGGGATTAAAAGGGGGACACCCGAAGCGGCCCCGGGGGGTTTCGGGGTGCCTGCGACCCACACGGGGGTCGCAGGGGCAAACCCCTAACATTTCCCCCCACCCCTTTGGGCCCCCCCCACTTTCCTGGCCCCAAAAACCAAACAATAGACCCCCAAACCCGGGTGTTTTCCAGGGGTTTTAGCTCCCCCGCCTTTCCTCCGCCCAAAAACCCCCTTTCCCTTTAAACCAAAAAAAAACGTCTCCCCCTAACTGTCTTCTGGCCAAAAATTTCTTTTACGGCAAAAACATTGGTGGAGTCACTACGGGGGACAGGGGGAAACCCCAGACCGAAGAACCGGGTTTTTGGAAACCGGTTTTTTAAAGGGAGACCCGGAAGGATTTTGGGGGCGCAAGTTTTTGGGGGAGCCGGGGCTTGTAGGGGCCCCCGGGGTTTATGTGCCTGATGGGTTTTAAAGGAAACCCAAAAAAACCGGGGGGCCCCCCCCTTGTAGCGCAGACAGCCATAAACTTATCCCCCGGGGCAAAGGAAGGGGGGGGGGTCTTTTTTTCTTTTCTTTCTTGTGCCTTCATGCGAGCCAAACCTTGAGCATAAAAAGGGGGCTCTCCTTTCCAAACGGCAAAAATAGTTTTCGGGCCAACCCAACCACCGCAGGGGCTTTGGGGGAGGCGAGGGCAACGGGAAAGGGGGGGGCGGGGAAAAACCCAACGAAATGATGAAGAAGGAGGGTGCCCCACCGGGAAACAAGTTCCCCCAAAGGAAATTAAAATGAAAACCCGGGCCCCCACAAAAGACCAGGGGCCCAAACATCCCTTTTCCCTTTTAGAAAAAAAATTGGGGGAGATAGGGACCCAGACTTTATTCACTCTCTCCACTTGCCCAATTTAAAGTGGGGTAACCCAAAAAAGAAGTTTCCCGTTCCAAATTTTAGGAAAAGGGAAAAGAGGCCCCCCCCCCAAAACCCTTTAACAAAGAACCCCCCGATCCGAGACAATATGGGGGGGAAGCCCCATGCAGACGAAGATATTTTAAAAAATAGGTTGGCGAGTCGAGGAGCAAGAAGGTAGAACAGCGGGGGAATTAGTGTGCCATTTTTGAAAAACGGTCATGCCACCCAATAACCGTATTACCATCAGAGCGAGGCAGATCGGTGATGAAGTCCATGAAATGTGGCCCAGGGACGTTGGGAAACCCGCAGAGGCTGGAGTAAACCCGAAGGTTTGAGGCTCTGTGGATTTATTGCGGGCGCAGTGTACAGGCTTCCACGAACTCTTTCACATCCTAGCGAGATGGGGCCCCCAAATAAACCGTGAATAATGCATAAGACTTCCGCACCCCGGATGTCCAGCAATACGGGAGCAGTGTCCCCATTTCAGAATCCTTAGCCGGAGTGTGGGCGCACATACGTCTTAACCCGATACGTTTAAGGGCTATGGAACTGCAGATATCAGACTTCCGGAGGTACGATGTGCCGAGGAACAGCCTCCTCTTCACTTACCAGAGGCACGGAAAGGGGATCGGGCCCTTTACTTCCTTTTTACCGGTCGAAATGTATAACATAATTGAACCAGCGAAGAACAAGACCACCTGCCTGCTGGGGTTAACGTTGCGCTGACTGGAGGTAAAGGAGATTTTTGTGGTCTGTGTAGTATTCACAGATATCGAGCACCCTCCAGCAGGGGGCGCCACTCCTCCAGAGCGAGTTATTGGCCAGAAGCTCCTGAATCCCCGATGGAATCGTTTCTCTCCGCCGGGGAAAATGTTCTGAAAAGAACCCACAGGTTTGAGTCTTGCCTTTGGGCCCCTTTTGGGTGAGGGGCGCCCCAGCGCCAGGAAGAGGCGTCACTTCTAAGAAGAAGGGCTTCTCGGGATCAGGTCCCCGACAACCCCAAGGGCAGAGCAAATTTCTGTTTTCAGCTTGGAAAAGGCTTCTTCAGCGGCTGGTGGCCACAGTTTCGGGTTGGCATGCTTTTGGGTAAGACCACAATCGTGCCACCAACGTCGAGAAATGGGTGGGATGAACTGCCTGAGTAATTTGCAAAACCCCAAAAAGCGCTGTATGGCCCGGAGGCGACGGGCGTGGCCAGTGTAGAATGGGGGAGAGTTTAGTGGGGTCCATCTGCAGCCTTTGTCCCAGATGATATATCCAAGAAAAGAGTGTGTGGTCTGGTGAAACAAGCACTTTTCTAGTTTGGCATGAGAGGTTTTCACACAGCGTTTCACGCTGGCGCACATGCATGGGGGTCTCCGATCAGCGAAAACACC
>JAODAL010016388.1:0-27500 GCA_025379985.1 Phyllomedusa bahiana
TTTTTAAGGGTATGTTCACACGGCTTATTTTCTAGCATAACCGTGCGTATTTCGCTGTGTATTGCGCTTAATACGCGGCGAAATGCGCGCAGCAATTACGGTACTTCACAGCTCTCATAAAGAACAATGGATTACGCGCCGCCCCCCGGGCGCAGCAATAAATCGTATCATACATTGGGGGAAAAAACGTAATTGTTGCAGCAAATACACGCCCCGACAATGAAAATTTTAAGGGGTCCCCGGCCCCCGTGTTTTGGAATTATTTTCGATCAGCGGTGGTTCCAAAAACACCCGGATATTGGGGCGGTACTATCGCGTCGCAAAAAGCCGTTAACATAGCCAAATAATACGAGTGTGGTGTGACGCCCCCGAACCCCCTATCATTTTTGGCGCTTTAAAAAAAGTGTAGAGTCTTACGAGCAATGCGAATTAGACATTGTAGCCAGCTCACTTTAGCGCATTTTAAGTCAGAAAAAGGTAAAAAATCTCCCTAAGAGCCTCAGATGTTCATATATAATAATAATAATAATAATAATCTTTATTTATATAGCGCCAACATATTCCGCAGCACTTTACAATTTGGAGGGTGTAGGTGCAGAAAAAAAGACATACATTACAATGAAAAGTACTTACAGATGAGACAAAAGGGTGGGGGCCTGCTCGAAAGAGCTTCAATCTATTGGGGTGTAGGGAAGAGGGAAAGGGGGAAGAAGTGCTAGATTTAAAGGTATAGCCATGGGGACATAAAAGGGGGTTTTTTTTTTTATGAAATTTTCGGATGAAACTGCCACCCAAAAACAGTAATTATATACAGTTAAGTGCCGAAAATGAGAGAGTCGCTGGGTAGTGGGGGGGGGAGGGGGGGGGTTTTTGCATTGGGGATTCGGTGGGCCAGAGTGAGAAATGTATTTTCGGGCCTTCTAAAGTAGAGAGTTCTGATGTGCCTGACCCCCCCCGCGGTAGCATTTTCCCAGAGAACTGGTGCCGCACTGTAAAAGTCTTGGAGAGGGAGGGGAGGTTCGGAGATTGATGAGTAAAAATGATATCACAGCAGAGCGGAGGCGGGGTAGGTGGTAGAAAGGATAGGGGGGAGATGTGGGAGGAGCAGCGTTGTGGAGACATTATGAGTGAAGTGATGAGTTTATTTTGTTCCTGTATGGTGGAACAGTGAGTGACTGACACAGGGTTGAGGCATCAGTATAGCGGTGGAAAGAAAATGGGCCTGGCTGCTGCATTCAGGAAGTTTGGAAGGGGGAGAGTTTGCCAGAGGGAAAACCGAAAGAAAAGGAGTTACAGGTCGAGCGGAATGAATAAGAGAACAATGAGAGTTTGGTTTTTTTTCCACAGTGAAAAAAAGGCGGTTTTTGGGGAGATGTTCTTGAGGTGCAGGTACAGAGGGGAAAGGGGTTTGGGATATAGGGGATGAAAGCCCGATCAGACTAGTAAAAACCCCAAGACAGGGGCCTGCTGCCCTAGGAGTTAGGGTGGTCCCACACACGAGACAGAAAGGGCAGGGTAAGTCGTTGTATAGGGGATGACGAAGTTCAGTTTTAGTGAGGTTTAGTTTAAGATACAGGGAGGACATGTTTCAGAGACAGCGAAGGCAGTCCCGGGTGTTTTGAGAGAGCAGGAGTGATGCTCGGGAGAGGTGTATAATTGGGTGCATCAGCGTAGGAGGGTACTAAAGCCAAACCCTTTGATGGTTTGCCCCAATGGGGGCGTAAGATTGAGAAGAGGAAGGCCCAAAAAGGGACCCCTGGGGAAAACCCGACAGCAAGAGGGAGGAGGTAAAAACCGAAAATGAACACTTAAAGCGGTAGAAATAAGATAAAGACCCAAGAGGAGCGGTGT
The DNA here is from genome assembly GCA_025379985.1 of Phyllomedusa bahiana. NCBI lineage: Eukaryota > Metazoa > Chordata > Amphibia > Anura > Hylidae > Phyllomedusa > Phyllomedusa bahiana. The sequence goes on from JAODAL010016388.1 coordinate 1,852, forward strand.
CCTGGAGGCCCAATGGGCTGAATGCGGGGAAATTGGTGATCAACAGTGTAAAACGCTGCAGAGAGATCAAAGAAGCAAAATAAAGGTTACCCTGAGTTTTGTGTTAGGAGCTTTGGGAGATTTTATTTAAAGAGCCGTTTCCCGTGGAGTGTAGGGTGCGGAAACCTGATTGCGAGGATCGAAATAGATTTAGTAGAGGGAAGGGGATTAGGCAGAGTAGCCCAAAGCTTTCCCAGGAGTTTGGCGATGGGGGGCGGGTTAGAGATGGTCGGTTGTTATCAGGCGGGTCCCAGAGAGGGATTTTTTCAGTAAAGGAGTTATAACACCGTTTAAGGAAATGGAAGACCCCCGTGGAGGGGAGAGAGGTTAAAAAGATTGCAGTTATTAAAGAGATGAAGCTGGAGAAATGATGGACAAGGTGGGAGGGAATGGGGTACTAGAGCAGTGGGGGGGGCGAGCATCAAGAGAAGCCTGGACACTTTTCTGTGTCGGGTAAAGAGCTGAGAGTAGGCCCGGGGGATGGCTGGGGGACCAGTGGCTGCTGCTTGGGGTTTTGGTAGAGAGTTTTTTTTCCGGGGTTTTGTAAATTTTCTCTTTTTAAATGGTGGCCCGGCTTAGCATGGAGGTCAGAGACTGGGCCTGAGCTTTAGGGCCCGAGAAGGGATGGATGGGTAACAGGGTTTAGGGTTTTTGTGTAATTTTTCGAGAGGGGGGTGAAATATTTTTGTTTGGCACAATGCAGGGCAGTGTGATAAGTCCCGGCATAATTTATAGTGGAGAAAGTCTGCAGGTAGCTTCGACTTCCTCAAGGACGCTGCCACTGGAAAAATCGCTGCAGATGGCGAGTTGAGGGGTGTGCCATGGCTGTGAGTGTTGACTTGGGGGGCGGTTGTGAGCGGTGCCAAAGTGTCCAGGGTGGTGGGAAAAAAATTTCATTATATTGTTTGGACGCCAGGTCGGGCAGGAGAGGGAAGAGATTGGGGGGAGTGGGGACTTTGGCATCTGTGAATTCCCGAGTGTTCATGGAGGGAAATTTTTGATGGGAGAACGGGCCCAGGTGTGTCCAGGATGGGTGAGAAAATTGTAATAGTGAAGGAAATAAGATTGTGATCAGAGAGGTGTAAAAAAGAATTATTAAAGTTAGGATTGAGGAACGGTTTTCAGAAAACCAGACAAAGAGTTTCCATCCTTGTGGGGGGGAAAAGTTTGTAAAAAGCGAGAGGCCAAGAAGAAGAGGTTAGTGAAAAAATTGGGGAGGGAGAGGGAGACATGGGGTCATCAATAGGGATTTTTAAAATCACCAGTGAAGTGGGTATTTCAGTAAGAGCAAATGAAGGAGCCAGGCAGCAAAAAGATCCAGAAATGGGGGTGAGCCGGGGGGTCTGTACAGAACCGCAAGTCTGAGGAAAATGGCTGAAAGGGGGCGAGGGTGGGGGACCCCAAGGAGAGGAAAATGAGTGAGGGTAAGGAGGAATAACCTGGTAAGTGCAGTGTGGGAGAGAAGTTTTGCCAACTCCTCCACCCGGGGGCCGTTTCAGTTTGGGGTTGGGGGGGAAGTGTAGGGCGACATAGGTGAGAGGGGGAAGGAAAACGGTGTCAGATGGCGGGGCCATATTTCTGTGATGGCTGCAAGTTTAGGGAGTTGGAGAAAAGGATTTTTCACAACGGCTTATTTTGGGGCGTAATTAGTCCCTAAAAACGCGCCCAAGTGCGCCAATTACGGGGTGAATCCCTCCCAGTAATAGGGTAATGCACAGTTTCTAGATAACTATGCTTACTCTCCTCTCCCTGTCGGGAATACGCCGAGGGGGGAGATAATTGGGCAGGGGACTTTCTAGCGGGTATACCGCCCCTAGAATGACCGCTATGGGCCGGCGAAGTGCCGGGCCCCTCGTCGCTCCCCCGCTCCGCCCCTGGGGCCCCCGGGGGTAATTGCGGGGCGGGAATTTCGCCCCCGCAGTTAAGCCCGTGGGGAAAATACCAAACAGGTCATGAAACAGCAAAGAGTTTGTTGCAGAGGATCGGGGTTCCCCAAGCACTTTCAAAGGGACTGGAAAAGATGTACACAATAGCAATTAGGTTAGCAGGGTTATATATCCTATGTATATGTAACGTAAATGAAATAATTTATATATTCATCATCGCTCAGCATCTGCAGAGTGCTGCTGGTTCGTTTCTGTGTTTTAACAGTGTATGATCGGCTGTCGGTGTAAGGTTTTTTTTTTTTTGCCCATAGAAAAATGTGCGTATTGAACAGAGAAATCTTTATTATTCTTTTTCTTCAGCATTTCAGAGGCGCTGGTTCGTTTTTGTGTGTTAATACTGCATGATCAGCTGTCGGTATAAAGTTTGTTTTAAGAGCCTATAGAAATAATGTGCATCATTGAAGCAGAGAAATCATTGTAATAGGATTGGTCATCATATCCTCGCCTCCGCATATTCATAAGCACAACACTTGTCATGTTGGGGTTAATGTACTGAAATCAGAAGGAATGTCTATCCGCGTGAGCAACGGCTTCATTAACGCAGCCCGTGTCACGTTGTCTGAACGGTCAATGACAACAGCATAATCTTGGCTCGTAAGTGATTACTGTTTACATTATGGTAATATTCTTTGCGAAACCTTGACCTCGCTCATCAAGAACCGCACGGTGGATTCTGTGAAGCATAATGTGTTGTTCTGGAGATGTTCTGTCTTGTTAAAACTCCCTGATCATTCAGCAGAGGGAAAGAAAATTACTTTTTTTTATCCTAGTTACTATAACACACAGTAATTTACCCCAAAGCCACTGTAAGCCGAGGCAGGTGCACGGAGAACAGGGATGTACTAGTCTAGATTCTCCTGAAGGTCACAACAGTCTTACAGAATCTTGGAAGAGAATTCTTCTATATTCTGTTCACATTTTTCTCAACTTTATATATTAGTTTAGAAAGGAAAATCTTATAATAGTAAAAGAGGAGATACAGTATGATGTGGTCAGATCGCTGCTAAGCTGCCGTTCAGAGAAGCTGAGCTCTGTAAAATATAGGGTTATATGATAGAGGAGAGAAGCTGAGCTCTGTGATATGTAGGGTTATACGATAGAGGAGAGGAGCTGAGCTCTGTGATATGTAGGGTTATACGATAGAGGAGAGGAGCTGAGCTCTGTGATATATAGGGTTATATGATAGAGGAGAGAAGCTGAGCTCTGTGATATATAGGGTTATATGATAGAGGAGAGGAGCTGAGCTCTGTGATATATAGGGTTATATGATAGAGGAGAGAAGCTGAGCTCTGTGATATGTAGGGTTATATGATAGAGGGAGAGAAGCTGAGCTCTGTGATATATAGGGTTATATGATAGAGGAGAGAAGCTGAGCTCTGTGATATGTAGGGTTATATGATAGAGGGAGAGAAGCTGAGCTCTGTGATATATATAGGGTTATATGATAGAGGGAGAGAAGCTGAGCTCTGTGATATATAGGGTTATATGATAGAGGAGAGAAGCTGAGCTCTGTGATATATAGAGTTATATCAGTGTTTCTCAACTCCAGTCCGCAGGACCCACCACCAGGTCATGTTTTCAGGATATCCCACATAATGCACCGACGATAATTATATCACCTGTGCAATGCTAAGGAAAGCCAGAAAACCTGACCTGTTGATGGGTCTTGAGGACTGGAGTTGAGAAACACTGGGTTATATGATAGAGGAGAGAAGCTGAGCTCTGTGATATATAGGGTTATATGATAGAGGGAGAGAAGCTGAGCTCTGTGATATATAGGGTTATATGATAGAGGAGAGAAGCTGAGCTCTGTGATACATAGGGTTATATGATAGAGGAGAGAAGCTGAGCTCTGTGATATATAGGGTTATATGATAGAGAAGAGGAGCTGAGCTCTGTGATATATAGGGTTATATGATAGAGAAGCTGAGCTCTGAGATATATAAGGTTATATGATAGAGGAGTGAAGCTGAGCTCTGTGATATATAGGGTTATATGATAGTGGAAGAGGAGCTGAGCTCTGTGATATATAGATTTATATGATAGAGAAGTTGAGCTCTGTGATATATATGGTTATATAATAGAGGAGATAAGCTGAGCTCTGTGATATTAGGGTTATATGATAGAGGAGATGAGCTGAGTTCTGTGATATATATGGTTATATAATAGAGGAGAGTAGCTGAGCTCTGTGATATATAGAGCCATATGATAGAGGAGAGGAGCTGAGCTCTGTGATATATAGGATTATATGATAGAGGGAGAGAAGCTGAGCTCTGTGATATATAGGATATGATAGAGGAGAGGAGTTGAGCTTTGTGATATATAGGGTTATATGATAGAGGGAGAGAAGCTGAGCTCTGTGATATATAGGGTTATATGATAGAGGAGAGGAGCTGAGCTCTGTGATATATAGGGTTATACGATAGAGGAGAGAAGCTGAGCTCTGTGATATGTAGGGTTATATGATAGAGGAAAGAAGTTAGAAATGTTTGGTTTTTGGTTGAAATTTCGGGATGAACATAAAATTTCTTTAAACATTTTTCAAGTGCACTAAATGAGACCATCGTTTAGCTTTAGATGCATATGTCCAACTGTTCAATGATTCAGTAGTTTTTGCACAACTTGCTTATCACAAACAAGGAGTTTAATGCCAAAAATTCCCAACAATGGTTTGATCCCGAATGATCTAGGTAGAGCACTCTGAAATATATAAATTAATAAAATGATCAGAAGTAATATCTGTTCTACTAGAACATATTGACCGGGATTGGTTTTATAATAACCCCAGGTAACCTCTTTAAGCTTAAAGGGGTTGCCCCATCTCAAAGTTTCATAGGATGCATGCATGAATGAATGAATGATGCTTTGCTTTGTCACTTCCTGGTCAAGCTGTCTGTAATTAGCATATGAGCTCCATGTATTCAGACCGCTCTGTTTATCAGTCTAGATTAGTTAAATTACCTTCTCTGAGGTCCGGAGAAGCTTGTGAGCTAATGTAAACAGTAGAGTAATTAGTCTTTTGTCTGAAAGATCAGATAACACACAAGCTATGCAAAGTTATACTCCTAAATGAACCTAGGACACTTTTTATCCAAAACAGTTTCTCATTTAATTAGTAGCAAACTTTTAAAACAGCATGTAATGCAAAGTAGCACAACATAAGTTACTTATCGATAGAAATATTTAAATGACACTTGCGGTTTTTGTTTTCTCCAGTCTAGGAGTAATTCAATAAGCGTTCAGGTTTCAGCCTAAAGTGCTTTTTCTTGCAGTTTGCACTGCTATGTCCGGCAATCTGCACAGGTTATCCGGCGAAGTTAATCACGCTGCAAAGGGTAACGCTGTGATGTATATAGCAAGGTAACAAATAGGATATGTAAAACAACACTTGCGGTTATTTTGATTCTCCAAATGTGGGTAGTCCATACGATATTCCATACGATATTCCAGTCTTCAGGTTTCAGGCCTAAAGCATAAATTTCTCAGCGGTAAGTCCGGCAATCTGGACAGCTTGTCCGGCGTGGTAGATAGTGCTGCGATGTCGGCTGGTCTGGGATGTGTGCAATTGCTCTGCTGCGACGTTTCCGGGTCCTCAAGCAATGCTTGAGGAAGGGGGAGGACCCGGAAACGTCGCAGCAGAGCAATTGCACACATCCCAGACCAGCCGACATCGCAGCACTATCCACCACGCCGGACAAGCTGTCCAGATTGCCGGACTTACCGCTGAGAAATTTATGCTTTAGGCCTGAAACCTGAAGACTGGAATATCGTATGGAATATCGTATGGACTACTCCACATTTGGAGAATCAAAATAACCGCAAGTGCTGTTTTACATATCCTATTTGTTACTTTGCTAATACATCACAGCGTTACCCTTTGCAGCGTGATTAACTTCGCCGGATAACCTGTGCAGATTGCCGGACATAGCAGTGCAAACTGCAAGAAAAAGCACTTTAGGCTGAAACCTGAACGCTTATTGAATTACTCCTAGACTGGAGAAAACAAAAACCGCAAGTGTTATTTAAATATTTCTATCGATAAGTAACTTATGTTGTGCTACTTTGCATTACATGTTGTTTTAAAAGTTTGCTACTAATTAAATGAGAAACCGTTTTGGATAAAAAGTGTCCTAGGTTCATTTAGGAGTATACCTCTACATAGTTACTAAATACGGGCTTATGAGGAAAGTGCCCATATATATACTCCTACACACGCGGTATATATAAAGAAAAATAGAGGTCATTTTGTGATAATAACACACAAGCTCTCACACTGCTGGCTGTCAGCTGTGTGATGATATCACTCCCTGCTATCAGATAGAACAAACAGCAGGGGAGAAGAGATAAACAGGTCGGTCACTTAAGAAACCAGAGAGAGCACAGGTGGTCATAAAATCACTTGCAGCTTCTTAACAAAAAAAGATGAACAAAGCAATGTATTTGGAAAACATCTTCATTTAGTGTTCCCTACATTTTGAAAGCTATTCTTTGTAGTGAGACAACCCCTTTAATAATACCATGACTACTTATTATTCGGAAGGATATATTCTAATTGGCTTGGTCCTAAACTTGTGATGACTGCATGTTTAGATGACTATGAAGTCAACTTCAGATGTTTTTATTCAAGCAGAATTACAATGGCATCTGCAAGTTCACGAAAACCCAGAAACAAGAAAAGTCTCCCTAAACTAGTTTCCTACTTTCCAGGCATGCAGAGCAGACTTCACATTCAAAAGACTACAAAATAAAGAAAACTATAGAGATTTGGAGAAAAGCGATTTACCATAGAGTGAAGTCAGCAAATACAGTGTCCTGTATAAAAAGTTATTAACTGAAAAAAGACTTGGTTGTCTGCAGACAAATACATTTACAAGTGGGAAAGACACACGGAATAAAAGGAACCTACACCATCCAGCAGAGGAGAGACTTCCCAAACCACTTGTGTGTACTAGAGTAGATGCAATATGGGTATGCTCACATAATGGATTTGCAGGGAGTAATTGTGCCGCAATGCACTGAAATACGTCCTGCAAATACGCTAAAATCATAGAACTGATTGAGCGCACCGGGGAAGGCGAGGGTGAATGGGAACCAGGCTGGAGCACTGTTTGAAGCACATGCTGGCCAGCGCATACTTTCAACAGCAGCCATATAGCGGCGCACACAGGTACGCACCACTTTACGGCGTGTGAACATACCCTCACACTCCAAGCCGGACCGTCTATCGGATCATCTCGGCTCTGGAAAGCTTTCTTCAGAAATAGGAACTCAAAAACTTTTATTAAAGGGATCAAGCATAAGAATAGTAGATACTATCTACTAGATGGCATGTAAAGTACCGAGATAATGAACTTCATGTGTCACAACTACTGAGGACAGAGACACAGGAGGGGGTGTTTTATGATGACTTATGGGGTGTTAAGGGCCTCAGTGTTATTCTACAGGACTCCTCTGCTGTTTGCTGCCAGCTTTTGTTACAGTACTAAATAACCAAGTATCATACCTGAGGGTTCTGTATTCTTGGAGATGGAGCATAGTCCTGAGGAGCCATTTAGGCCGATGACTAGGAATACGCTTTTTTCACTACAAGGATTGCTGCGTTTTATGTTAAAGATCTTGTAAAAACAAGTCACTCTGCAATTTGCATCCATGACCAGTTCCCTACCTATTCCTAGATATCCCCTCTTGTATGGGCTGCAGCAGCTCCTCAGGTCACTATAGCTACAGACCTGTTCAATCTTTCCTGATAGACTGCCAGCACTGATTGCTATAGCTACAGACCTGGTGTCCTCAGCAGCTCCTCAATGCAGACCAGTAGTAGCCAGTAAACACGGCCCTGAATTCAAAAATTAAACCGAAAAAGGACTGAGGTAAGATGAATCGATGTAGTGAGACAACCCCTTTATTACTGAAACTCCATAATGCAAAAGAACCATAAGTCAGGCGCCACATATCTTCTGAGCTACCGAAATAACCCTTCCCTGCCTTAGCCACACCATAAAATTTAAAGAGTCAATGAATTTCAATCAGAGATAATCTGTTATCCCAAAATGCCACTGGCTGCTTTGGTCATTGATGAAGCGTTGTCTGATCGGGAACTTGAGCCATATCAAGGGTCATTACATGTTACAATATGAAGCATTGATAACCTTGGAACGTGGCATTATGGGAATCAATGAAATGTTAAAAATCTTCCAACACCCACACAAATTGGTAGGGATTGAAATACCATGCTCTGTCAATAGGTGTAGATGCACTGGGGAGACTGCTGGGTTTTCATTCACCTAGACCAGTGGTCTGCAAAGTGCGGCTCTCCTGCTGTCGCGAAACTACAACTAGAAAACAATATTTGGCTTTGCACATCCAAAGGAATGAGCCTAGGTGCAGACTGGTGTGGCAGCAATATATATACACATTCCAATATCAGTAGCACACCATCAATTAAAGAAACTATCAAAAGGCACATGGCAAAATGCTTTTTCAAAAATTCCTGTGTGCCTTTTGATAGTTTCTTTAGTTAATAGTGTGCTACTGATATTGGAATGTGTGGGAAACAACAACTCCCATCATGCCCACTGATATAGATTATATAAATGCATGATGGGAGCTGTAGTTTCCCAGCTGCTGGAGAGCTGCACTTTGCAGACCAATGACCTAGGCCATATTTGCTTCTGTAGGAAATACAGGTCAATGAGATTTATAGTAGTCAAGGCTGCCGCCATGAAACGGCAGAAGGAGGTTCCTTTACACTCCTCTTAAAAAGGTGTAATGGACCGCAGTGATTTACATGCAATCACGACAGATTACGAAAATCCACTTGGTTACACTAAATACAGCAGGTCTCGTCCCTGTACCATTTGAAGAATTTTCCATACCTGTATAGTACACAGAACCAAGGCAAAGCTTCTTTAGGACTCAATGATGGCACAAGAAGCTGGTAAGTTCAAGTGGTAAATGCTATGAGGTAAAATCAGCAGAACCAAAGCTTATGCACCATGACAGACTAATTAGTTCCTGACAAACTAGATTACAGGGAAACACTTAAGCACTAAATCAGAAAAACCAATAGAACTACAAAGGTGGTGCCCCCAAAGGGGTCGAATTATCCCCAAGACAACTAAAAAGGATGGAAGCTCAAAAACTCACAGCGCCGCCCTCCACGCAATCGCACACCCACAGCGCCGCCCTCCGCGCAAGCGCACACCCACAGCGCCGCCCTCCGCGCAAGCGCACACCCACAGCGCCGCCCTCCGCGCAAGCGCACACCCACAGCGCCGCCCTCCGCGCAAGCGCACACCCACAGCGCCGCCCTCCGCGCATGCACACAAATAGCGCCGCTGTAATGTAGTACACTGAAAATGATATGTATTCTGTATTGTCATTTGGCAATGGAATCTGTAGCGTAGGTCTGCAGAACCTCACAACCGTCTCTTTTGACAGTTCTATTACCCACGTGTTTGTACAACATGGGCTGTAGCCATATTTATCCCGTTTTACGACTCTTAACATATACAAACCCCAACCAGTAAAGTCCAACAGATGTGGCTTATGACCCTATAGAACCATAAGAGATTAGGCACAACAGTTCAGAGTTCAATGATCTGTCCACAGCAGAAGCGCAGTCCGTGATTGCCATCTAGTGGGGATAGTAAGCAACAACCCTCATTAGACATCAAGCGCCACCTACCTCATTGTATCTTCCAGCCAGTGATGAAGCATAGTTATAAAGGAGGTGGGGAAAACCTGAGATGGCTGATTAGGGTATAAGACCCATTGTCCAAGGGAAAGCCCCTTTTGTTATAATTTTGGGGATCAATTCTGGTTTGAGCTGTGTTCCATCTCCCTCCTTCCGTGCCCCTCGGATCTGAAAGTCAACACTTGTAAGTGTAAGGGCTTTCTAAGTTTTCTCCCCTTTTGTTTTATAACTGTTTGATGCGTATGTCATAGTCATTGTTATTGTATTTTGTTTATGTAAGCACTGTAACTAGTTTAATATTAAAGTTACCATTAATACGTTAGTTCTTGTCGTTGCACTAATCCATTTCCTTGAAGGAGTGTTTTTTTTTATTTTTTATAGCGGCTGGAGAGCAGCGAGGTAACCTGGTAAGCGTTTCTTTTTTTGACGTGTTTTTTAAAATTTCTTTTTGGAATAAGAGTCCTTCCATCTGATTTCCTTTTTGAGTATTGAAGGAAGGTGGTGGCAGCGGAGAACTTGGGGTGCTGGAACTGTTTTGGGGTGTGATTTATGTTTGATTCGCTACCTGAGTGAGAGGTGAGCGCAAGTTGAAATAAATCAGCCCCAGTCACGTGCTGGTGAGTGTGTACATGACGGCCGCCCTCCACACATGCACACACATAGCGCCGCCCTCCATGCAAGCACATACACACACATAGCAGCCGCCCTCCACACATGCACACACACATAGTGCTGTCCTCCGCGCATGCACACACATAGCGCCGCCCTCCATGCAAGCACATACACACACATAGCAGCCGCCCTCCATGCAAGCACATACACACACATAGTGCTGTCCTCCGCGCATGCACACGAACTTAGCGCTGCTCTCCGCGTACACGCACACACATAGCGCCACTCTCCATGCATACACACACACCTAGCGCCACGCTCCATGCACGACTACACACACATAGCGCCGCTCCTCATGCACACACACAGCTGCTTATCCTGAGAACCTATTTCAAAGTTAATGTATACATTAAATAAAAATCATACACAGCCTTCTAAACGCATTGTCACTGGGATGAATGCATGGGCGTACCTATAGCCCTATCAGCTGCTATGCATCTGTAACCTGAGAGGTGCCACTAAAGTGTAACAACATTGTGCATTTTGTAGGCACTAACAAGTTGGTGGGTTTTGCTCCCCAGCATCACTACATGGTTTATCTGATATATGATCTATACCTTTAATAACTACTACTGCTGCAGCTTTAGTTTCTGGAAATAAGGTGGTCGAGGTCCAGCTCATTTTGCTAAAGGGTCCTATGAATTCTATCCAAGTCCCTTGATAAATGGACCATTGCTTGGAATGTTGAACTATACACACAAAGATATTACACAGTCTGTATGTAGCTCTCCAAAGCCAGCAGACAAGTACAAACAGGGGCTGAACAACCAGAGCACTTGTCCCCCGTCGGTCTAGTCACTTGTGGGGGTCTTGGCACCGGTAACCCCCACCCACTACCAACGTGTCTCTGGAACATGACACATTTTTAAATTCTATTCACCCTTAATAATGACAAATTCGGCTCTGCTACATCTTCGATGAAAGAACTAAATCCTGATAAATCTTTGGAATGCATTGCGCTCTTTCCCTTTGTGGAACAGCACAAAGAGGATCAAAGTTACAGAGACTGGAAAGGATTTCATTCAGTTTAAACAATACGGAAATAACTTAAGTGCATGTTCGCAATATTCCATCAAACAGCAAGAAAAATTCTAATGGAAGAGAAAAATATGTTTTTTAAAGAAAGGCAAAAAATGAAGCACGTATGAATGGCGCCGCAATGCATTACAGAGGCACATGGGCGAATAAATTTTTTTAAAAAAAAAAAAAAACAAAGTGTTGCGCAGTTTACTAAAACAAAACTACCAGAAAAAGCTGAACATTGCCGGTAGCCATGCTGCAGGCGCCATCTTCTGGCCAAAAATAGGTCCTACAAGAAAGTAACTGAACAACAGGTACAGGCCGTCCCCGAGCTACAAACGGGATGGGGACTGCAGGTTTGTCCTCAAGGTGAGTTTAAATCGAAATAGATCCACTCATTAAATGTAGCTCCAGAAAAAACTTTTTGGAAAGTGCAGGGAAGGGTTAACACCCTTTTACATTTGTTTTGCTGTCTGTGCCCCTGTTTATAAGGCTTCACCTCACTTTCTGTCTCATGTGCAGCTGTGACATGCCGACCCTTGATGTTCCTAGCTCCTATTAAACAAAGAACTACAAGTGTCGGCATGTCACAGCTGCACATGATAAACTCCGGTACAAATCAGCACCCAAACAACTAGTACACTACTCACAAAAAGATAGGGATATTTGGCTTTTGGTTGAAATGTCAAAATTCGGCAAATAAATTTAGAGAATCAATTTGAATTGGGATGCAAACAGTCCTCCTCTTCATGTTGTTCACGTTGTGACAACATGAGACCAAGATAACGCCTTACAATTGATCGACAGTACCCGACCATTGCAGGATGCTCTCAGACGGAAGTGGCCACTGAGCTTAGGAGGGTCACAGAATGTTAGCAGGTTGCCACAGAGCTACAGAGAGACTGGAAGAGTCACAAAAAGGCAAAGAAGTGGACGTCCTTTGGCTTCTATACATGGGTTACACTAAATTTTCAATTCCTTTGTGTCCAAGTAAGATCTTTACCTTGTCGGACTCAAAAATGAAGAGTGGACAATACTCAGAGTTTAGGTTTTTATTTGGTGAAGCTAGATCACTAGCTGTTATTTATCAAGGGTTTCCCTAAAGGGGTATTTCCATGACAGATTGGTGCGGGAAGGGCCAATTACAAAAAAAGTAAGCAATTTACAAAATGCATGTTCTTAAAATTAAATACATGCTTTACCTAATACAGGCCTTTTTGAACCAAAAACTTCCTCTCTCGTCTCCCTCGTTATCGACCACCACTGTGTGGTTTCGTTTGTGGCCTGTAATGTAGCGTTATCAAAGACTGTCAGAGAATAATTTCCTGTGGCCTCCGGGGAGAGGGAGAAGTTCACATGAATAACAATGCGCACATCTGCTATCACGGCTAGGCAACAGGGAATTATTCCCAGACAGTCTTATTCCCAGATAACACTTCATTACTGGCCACAACTGACAGCACACAGTGGTGGTCCGTAACCAAGGAGACAAGAGAGCAAGTTGAAGGTAAAGCATACATATTTTTTAATAACATGCATTTTGAAAATTGCTTACTTTACAGTAAATGGCCTTTCTAGCATCACTTGCTGTGATGACAATACCCCTTTAAGAAGGAAAACGCTTCCAATTATGTGATGCTTGAACCTATGACCAGACCGAGACTGTTCTAGGATGAATTGGAGGGCACTAGCCTCTATTCTGTGGACAGATAGCGAAGACCTTTGAAAGAACAGAACCCTATCTGCACCAACATACTCCAAACCGCTGTAGATGGACTGTGAATAGTCATGACCCTTATCGGTCTTGATGTTTAAAGGATTGTCCTTAATCGCAGTTCTTTTTTTTGTTTGTTTGTTTTTTACACCTTTATAAAAGTATGGCTGGGTTCATACTTCATTACTCACAGTTGGGAGTATTCGTCAAAATAACGTGAAAAAAGGTACTTCGACCAATACTGCGATGTAGCTGTGGGTGGCACATAAACATCAAAAGAACAAACCTTAGTCCTAGTTGTACTACGTTTGCTCTATTGCCCAGCGTTATACGCTTTTTGAGCGGGGTACAAAAGCGTGGTAGACCTGTGTCCCACTGAGAAAGCATGTACGTTTCACAAATGGAACAAATATACTCCAAATAAGAATAGATTTGTTCTATTGAGGTCAAAGGCACATCATATGGCCCCATCAGGTTCTCCTTGGGTTACCTTCTCCATGGTATACCTCCACTGTAGTGAATAACCAAGTGTGAACACAGCCTATGTTTGGTTGGCATCTGGCCTCCAAAACCTTCAAAGGGGTTGTCTCACTACATTGATTCATTTTACCTCAGTCCTGTTTTCTTTTCGTGTTTACTGGCTTCTACTAGGCTGCAGTAGAAGCCAGGTCTATAGCTATAGCAACCAGTGCTGGCAGCCTATCGTGAGAGCTTGAACAGGTCTGTAGCTATAGCAACCAGTGCTGGCAGCCTATCGGGAGAGCTCAAACAGGTCTGTAGCTATAGCAACCAGTGCTGGCAGCCTATCAGGAAAGATGGAACAGGTCTGTAGCTATAGTGACCTGAGGAGCTGATGCAGTCCATACAAGAGGGGATAACAAGGAATACGTAGGGCGCTGTTAATAGACATATATTGCAAAGTGACTTGTTTTTGCAAGATCTTGAACATAAAAAAAACAATCCTTGTAGTGAGACAACCCCTTTAACACTGGTGAGAACAAGAGCCCCCAAATCCCCATTCTTAGCTGGAAAGCAAGGTGAGCATCCGTTTCCCCTCTCCAAACATTTTAATGATGTTGGGAATAGCCAATTAACTAATTCAACTGTTTCCAACAACTCCATTTATGAACATTGAGAAAAGTAGCACATCCATGTCCTGCTCTCCAGCCAGTAACAAGAGTCTTTTATGCTAAGTGATAGTGGGGTCCCAGAATATTTGAAGTACTTTCATAACTTGTTTGATTCGCAGGACAAAAAAAAAAAAAGTTGAGGACTTCAAGAAGGCTTAGGCCACATCTAATATATATATTTTTTTAGCAGATTTGATGATTAGATTCCGCAAAAATACAACTACAGGCAGTCCCTGACTTACATCGTTCCGACTTACATCCGTCCCCTAGTTACAAAAACGGAGACTTATGGGGCGTGGCTGACATTCAACATCGATTCATTCCCCATAATAACCAAGTGCCAGCATGCCACAGCAGCACATGAGATACAGAAATTGAAGTGAAATATTCTAAACAAGGGCACAAATAGCAAAACAAATGTAAATACTGTTCCCTGCACTATCCAAAACAACAACAAAAAATTCTGCTGGAGTTAAATTTATTAAATGTACCTGTTCCGACTTACAAACAAATTCAACTTAACAGCAAACCTACAGTCCCTATCCCGTTTGTAACCCGGGGACTGCCTGTATATATCATCCCCACAGACCTCAATAGAAAATCCGAGCGTTAGTCTACACAGCTCAGATTTTCTGAGGTTGGATTTCAAATCTGAAAACAGGCTCAAAAACTAAGAAAATGTTCTATAATCCACTGTATTTCACTTAAAAACGGTGGATTACAGTACTGTTCAACTGAATGGGACAGCCGAAATCCGCAGCAAAAAAAGGGACAAAAAAACGAAAACCTAGTGTAGAATACTGGTCGGATTCGGATTATAATACGAGTATTTTATCCTCTGCCGTGTGGACATAGCCTGAGACAATTACTTGCTTTAAAAAATAAAAAATAAAAAAAAGGATAAAACAAAAATTAACACTTTAAATGTATAAAATTGTTTAGAACATTGATGTAAAGTTTTAAAATTCCCTATTCCACATCTTCTCCCCCCTCCCTCAGGTTAAACTTGATGGACAATTGTCCTATTTCAGCCGTACCACCTCTCTGTGCTTAATGGGGACTTTCAGAAGCCCGTTGTCAGGATAAGTAGAGGTCTCAGAGGTAAGATTCACTCAAAGGTAGCATACACTGGTGGCAAAGCCTATTGAAATGTCATTAAAGGGGTTGTCTCACTACCAAGTCACTTTGCAATGTATGTCAATTAACAGTGTCCAACCTATTCCTAGATATCCCCTCTTGTATGGGCTGCATCAGCTCCTCAGGTCGCTATAGCTACAGACCTGTTCAGTCTCTCCTCATAGGCTGCCAGCACTGGTTTGGTTTCTATAGCTACAGACCTGTTTGATCTCTCCTGATAGGCTGCCAGCGCTGGTTGCTATAGCTACAGACATGTTTGATCTATACTGATAGGCTGCCAGCACTGGTTGCTATAGCTACAGACCTGTTTGATCCCTCATAATAGGCTGCCAGCACTGGTTGCTATAGCTACAGACCTGGCTTCTACTGCAGCCTAGTATAAGTCAGTAAACACGTCCCTGAATTCAAAATGAAACCAAAAAAATAGGACTGAGGTAAGATGAATCAATGTAGCGAGACAACCCCCTTTAAGCTTCTTTGAGGTCTGTAACTAAACAAAAAGAACCAACGACACCAACATAAAATGTTTCCAATAAAAAGACCAATAAAAAATAAAAATATAATTAAAAATAACAAAGCTTTAAAAAGCCCCAATGTTCTCCAACTGCTGTGAAGCAGGCGCTATAAAACCAGCAAGTCGTACAATATTTGTGTCTACATAGCAAAGAAATGCTAAAAAAAAAAAAAGAAGCAATTAACAGTTTCTTCCATTTGTAATAAAGCATGGCAATATATAGTGGGCAGTAAAAAAACAAAAAAAAACACCACCTATATAGGCAATAAGAAAGGCGGCGTTTGTTGCGCTGTGTCGTCAGGAGTAAATTGGAATCCCCATCATTAGTCGGCGGGACGAGGATTGCAAATCATGAGAGCGGCGAGAAATGAATATTGGCCATAGTCTGGGGAACGTAGCAGAAGCAGAATTGTGTAGATCACACGCTGGCTCCCGAGCGGCCGCTCATGGCATTAGATTAATACTTGGGTACACAGGACATTAATTCTGGGAACATAAAGCCTCATCTGTGATTATTAAAGGGGTTGTCTCACTACACCGATTCACCTCACCTCAGTCCTGTTATCATGGTTTCATTTTGAATTCAGGGGCGTGTTTACTGGCTTCTACTAGGATGCAGTAGAAGCCAGGTCTGTCGCCATAGCAATCAGTGCTGGCAGCCTATCATGAGAGATTGAACAGGTCTTTAGCTACAGTGACCAGCACTGGCAGCATCAGGAGAGAGTGAACAGGTTTGTGGCTAGAGCAACCAGTGCTGGCAGCCTATCAGGCGAGATCAAACAGGTCTGTAGCTATAGCAACCTGAGGAGCTGATGCAGCCCATACAAGAGGGGATATCTAGGAATAGGTAGGACACTGTTAATGGACACATATTACAAAGTGACTTGTTTTTGCAAGCTCTGTACCATAAAAAGCAATTCTTGTAGTGAGACAACCCCTTTAAGACCCGGCAGGAGAGAAGATCCGTGTGATGGAAGACACTAGATTAAGAAAAAAAAGTTACCAAACACGTGTTTAGGGATGAAATCCCAGTGAATTTGAGCCCCTACAGTGAACGACTTCACTTCAATAGACGCATCAACAGCGGGATTCAATTTTCTCCTAATTAATGGTTTTAATATGCATTAAGTAGATAAATCACTGATGGCAATCTGAGATCATCAGTTACAGTCAGAAGCAGACACGAATTTAAAAAAACTTCTTCCGTCAACTAACTCTTAAAGAACGCGATTCGTTATGATATATAATTAAAATGCGCTCGTAATGGCAGCCATATGCTGCACTGAGTAGGGCGAACAGGCGCTAAATAACAAGTGCGCTCTGCTGCGAGCAGACTGCATGAACTTTAGGGGTTGTCTAATACATGGTTAATAGGGTTTAGGGTGTGTTCACACGGCGTTTTTCAGATCCGTTTTTCGGACCCAAAAAAACGCATCCAACAATGAGCAGTGTGGTTTACATTGCTTTCAACGTAAAACACGCATCGACGTTCAGATGAGTGATCGCTGACGCGCGTTTACTTGCGTCTTTTCGATGCATTTTTTGGATCCGTTTAAGGAATTGTCATGTCAATTCTACTTGCGTTTTACGCAAGTGAAATCCCTATAGGAAACAATAGGGCGCGCTTTTGGAGCCTGAAAAACGGATGCAAAAACGAAACACACTTTTGGGTACGTGTTGGGTACGTTTAGGATGCACTTTTCGCATCCGAAAAACGCATTGGATTAAAATTTGAATGTCTGATATGAAAGAAAACGCATGCAAAACGTATCCAAAAACGCATCTGCAAATGCTTTTTTCGGATACGTTTTTTGAATGCAGTTTGGATGCAGTTTTCATTGCGTTTTTCATGTAATGAAAAACGGATCCAAAAACAAATCCAACACGCTGTGTGAACATAGCCATAGAGATGTCATAGGAGCAACCCCAGCTCATGACCCCCTGATGCCAGCGACAGTGGAAAGATGCCAACAAGCCGTTTCCTTTTTGCTTCGGAAGATCCAGTCTATTGCTTTACTTAAAGGAGTTGTCTCCCCACAGGGTTTCAAAGAATGCATGAAAGAAATTCTCTGTCACTTCCTGGTTCATACTAATTTGCAAAAGCTCCATGCTTGTACAGCTACGTTGTGCTTTCAGATGCTAATTAGATTAGATTAGCTTCTCAAACTACTCACAGGACTTCTTATCTGATCCCCAAAACAAAAGCCCTAATTACAGAGCTGTTTACTTGAGATAAATCAAGCTTTTTACTGTCTGGCAGCACAAGACACTGACTGACACTGCTGACCTGTGTGATGACTCACTCTCTGTTATCTCATTGAACAAACAGCCCCATGATCATATTGTACGCGCGGGGACATAAGTAACATGTCAATTATTCGCGGCGTATACACGCCGCGAGTAATACATGTCTATGGGGACGGCGGGCAGCCAGCCCCCATCCCCCCCAACGGGAATACGCATGTATTAGAGCGAGCTCCCGAAACACACGATGTACTGAGGCGCGTACAGTATGCGCCGCAGTACATCGTATGAACATAGCCTAATACCAGAAAATGGATGGTGTTTTGGAAGGACTTTACTGTTCTCCATTCTATAATTAAAGTCATGCATTCAATAAGTCATGTCCACATACAATAAAAGCGACTGAAGGGGAGGACTGGACTGAATGGGAGGGTTGTCCGAGTGAACTGGCAAGTGAAATGTTGGGGAGAAGATGACATCTATAAAAACGAAGAGCAGAGCGGTGTCAGGTACTGCAGTGAGTTTTATGGTTCTTCAATAATCAAATAAGCTCTAGGGAAAAGTGGTGGGATCCCGGACGCCAACTATTTACAGTCAAGTCCCATCCAACCTAATAAATGGCCTGGAAACGTGACTTATCTTAAACCAAGCCAACTACTGTACTTCTTGTAAGGAAAAGCCTCCCAATCTGCAATCAGTAGTTTTTGGGTGTTTGTCCCCTTTATTGCCAGGCAGGTTTCTGACTTGCTGGATGCGAGGCCTTTCATGTAGCTCTAGGGAGGTAACATTTCTCCTTGGGGAGAGCACCATAAAGGTGTACGAAGACTTATAGGCCATGCAATGCTATATGGTAAATGACAAAACTCAAATTAGTTCTAGGGAAAAGAGGTAGGATCTCTAGCGCCACTTATTGCAATTACTGTCTCTTACAGCTACATCCAACCCACTCAAGAGCCTTGAAACATGACTGGTGATTTTAGGCCAAGTCAGTAGTTTTTTTTTTTTTTTATTAGACGCACTGCAAATCAAAGCTCAAACCCCCTTGATCAGCTGTTCACATTCTGATGTCTGAAGCAGATCAGCTCCATCCTTCCTTCATATAACTATGTGATACATAAAGGTGAAGGCATCTAGCTTCTTAGGGTATGTTCACATGGACAAATTTCGGCGCGCATTACGCGTCATATTTGCGCTCTAATACGAGCGAGATGCGCGCCGAAATTATGGTAATCCATAGTTCACAAAGAGAACTATGGATTACGCCCCCTCTCCCTGCTCGTAAAATACGATCGTATTGTACGCGCGGGGAGATAAGCGACATGTCAATTACTTGCGGCGAATACGCGATGCGAATACGCGCTGCTGGTCCCCCCGCGCCTCGGGAGTACGCGCTGATCAGCGCGACTCCCAAAACACCCGGCGTATTGCGGCCGTACTGTACGCCGTGTGAATATAGCCTAAATCTACCATAGAGAATCCCCTGAAGACCAGCCCAGAGGTCAGCATGAGCAGCAGTCCGTCTACACGCTGGGCTCTGCTGATGGAATCAACACCCAGGAACACAAAATAGATTTAGAGGAAATGAATTCTGCATTTAGAAAGATTAAAATAAGTCTGGGACTAATAGAGCGGTTAAATAGGACTAGTCATTAAGCTCATTCTTTCATTACCTACATGCAGCTTTCGAGTGTGGCCAATTTCCTGAGCTCTGCAGTGCAGGTAGGTCCCTTCCCATAAAAGCAATGGTGAAGCCGACCTTCATTATACAATGTTCTCTATAAAACTTCCCATCACTATCTCTTGCTCCCTGTATCTCGCCTGTATCGATATTCCGAATGCAGAAAGTAGATTTTGTCTGAGCGGTCAGGCTAATCAGCAAGCGGTGAAAAAAACCATCGCCTCCCCATTAAGAATCACTTTGTCTTATTACAAAGTGCTTTTTACGGTCATTAGATGGGTCTGTGAAATTAGGACGGTGACCCTCATTAGCTCACCTCAGAGCAACACATGCCTCTCTCCAATGTGACAAATGCTAGAGACCATCAATAAGCAAAAATGCAGACATTTAGAGTGAACATACACCGGGTAACGGGATCACAACAGTGGGCTCTGCTCGCTTAATGTGCAAATCTCATGCAATAAGAAATTCCATTTGAGATCATCATCAAATAGAATAGTAATCAATGCAACAAATCGCTTTCTTGTCTCGTGCGCTCGTCTTCTGAAGTTTACATATCTGCAAGAAACAGCAAGGTGCTCGCAAAACCTTGGTCCTGCAGTGCGGTGCTTGATGAAAGAAGCCAAACACGGACACACACAGATTTGTTTTCTTCTCTCTTTCTTTCAAGGCTGGGCGGTATAGAAGGAAGGATCAGAACCTCTATGCGCTGGTAGTGGAATAGGAGTCCAGGACTGGCAGCAGTCTCTAATATACTGGCACAATTGATTCAACAGGTGAAGGGCAACTTTTCCATTTGGGCACACTAGGCACAGTCAAGGCTGCTTTCACACAGTGCAATTTTGGTGCCGTTTTAACTGCGCTCCAATTAAACTGCCTTTATTACCAGCAAGCTTCTTTCAGTTGTCTAAATTGTTCAGAAAGGCGTTTCAAGTCAATCAATCACTGTGTGTGAAGTCTTGTGGATACAAACACACTAAGGGCATGTCCCCACGGCAAGGGTTTTCGGACGGTTTTTCAGACTGTTTGAAAAACCGGCCCGAAAATGAGCACAATTGTGCTCTATGGAAAACCCGTGCAGCAGTCCGCACTGCACGAGTTTTCCGCCCACGGGCCGCTCAAACAACATTGAGCATGTTCATTCTTCCGTCAGGTTTCTGGACGGAATATGAACACCTCAATGGGAGGGGGGAGGGCTCTTCTCCCCTCATCGCGGAGAAAAGCCGTCCTCCCCGCGGCTGTGAGAACGGCCGCAAAACCGGACAAATATCGGCCGGGTAAACCGACTGGTATTTGTCCACTGCCGTGTGAACGCACCCTAATTGATTCCTCACTTTCCAAACAGTTTAGATAAGTGAAAGAAGCTTGCTGGTAATCAAGGCAGTTTAATCGGAGCGCAGTTAAGGGTGCTTTCCCACAGCGCGGTTTTGGTGCAGTTATGATTGCACTCCAATTAAACTGCCTTTATTCCCAGCAAGCTTCTTTCAGTTGTCTAAATTGTTCAGAAAGGTGTTTTTAAGTAAATAATCAATTACTGTGTTTGAAGTCTTGTGGATACAAACTCACTAATTGATTCCTCACTTTCCAAACAGTTTAGATAAGTGACAGAAGCTTGCTGGTAATAAGGGTGCTTTCACACGGTGCGTTTTCGACGCGTTTTTTTTTTTGTGCAGGGAGGCACAGCAATTAATGCTAAATGGTAAATTTACGGTAATTACGGCGATTTCTGTGCAGTAATGTACAGCATTAATTGCTGTGCCTTCCTGCACAAAAAACACATTGATAAAAAATGCATCAAAAACGCACCGTGTGAAAGCACCCTTAAACTGCCTTTATTACCAGCAAGCTTCTTTCAGTTGTCTAAATTGTTCAGAAAGGCGTTTCAAGTAAATCGATTACTGTGTTTGAAGTCTTGTGGATTACAAACACACTAATTGAGTACTCACTCTCCAAACCGTTTAGATAAGTGAAAGAAGCTTGCTGGTAACAAAGGCAGTTTAAATGGAGCGCAGTTAAGGCTGCTTTCCCACATTGCCGTTTTGGTGTAGTTTTAACTGTGCTCCAATTATGTTCCTTTATTACCAGCAGTTTCTTTCACTTATCTAAACGGTTTGGAAAGTAAGTAATCAATTAGTGTGTTTGTATCCACAAGACGTCAAACACAGTAAATGATTACTAACCTTAAACACTTTTCTAAACAATTTAGAATACTGAAAGAAGCTTGCTGAGAATAAAGGCAGTTTAATTTGAGCGCAGTTAAAACTGCACCGAAACTGCGCTGTGTGAAAGCACCCTTATTGGATCAAATAGTTAAAACTCCGTTATATACAAATGCCTACCAACATTAAAGAGGTTTTGCCACTAAGTGAGTTCCTTACCTCTTATCTGCTCAGGAGAGAAGATAAACAAAGCATGCTGAGTCACGGGGAGAGGGAGGAAGGGTGAGCAAAGAGTAAGGAAGCAGGGAGCGTCTGCAAAGTTTACTAAAATAATTACATTACAACCAGTGGCTTCTCTATACAGCAGACAGACTCATACACTGCACTTTCTCCACAGCCCCTTGCAAGCTCTTCATGTTCCTGGTCATCAGATAAGTGCAAACACGCAGGTGCGGCCAGATCAGCTCCAATCATTGTCCTGGTCGTGTCTAATGTAAACTGTCAGGAAACTAAGGGGGACTGAGCACTGCGGTAGCTCTCAGAGGCGTCACTTTTTGTAATCACATCTATTTCGAAACGTTACTACATACCCATGTTGGAGGATCCCACATACACAGTACATCGTGGCAAAACCCCTTTAATTAAACATCCGCCGACCCTGCTGACCATCTAATGCAGGGGTCTGCAACGTCGACTCCCCAGCTGTTGGGAAACTACAACTCCCATCATGCATTTAGATCATCTATATCAGTGGGAATGATGGGCGTTGTAGAGCGGAAGTTGTAGACCCCTGATGTGTATGGGACTGTAATGAGACTGACTGGTGCAGATTGCATTAGAGAAAAGTTTTGCAATTTAACATGCCCAATCCTTGTTCTCAAACTCCAGCCAGAGAATTCTGGTAGTGGATTATTCCTTACTTCCAATTGAGAAAACATGCATGCTTGGCTAACCTGAGCGTGCATGCATATGAGGGGGATTTCCTACATAAGCATTCAGCTGTGAGTATTTTATATGATCTGAACTTTACTCCCTACATCCAATCCCTTGCCCTCTCCTGTCACCTGCACCTCAAGAATATCTCCAGAATCCATCCTTTTCTCACTGTGGAAACCACCCAGACTCTTACTGTTGGGGCTTGTTCACACGACGTTTTGGATCCTTTTTACGGATCCATTTTCGAGGAGTGAAAACTGCATCCGGAAAGCGGATCCGAAAAACGCACGAGTTGATCCTTTTTTTGGTTCCGTATTGTATGCTTTTTGACTTGCGTTTTACAGATCCGCTTTACGGATAAAAGTCTCTCTCTCTCTCGGCAGCCCATTCACAAACTCCCTGGGCAGCCCATTCACAAACTCCCTGGGCAGCCCATTCACAAACTCCCTGGGCAGCCCATTCACAAACTCCCTGGGCAGCCCATTCACAAACTCCCTGGGCAGCCCATTCACAAACTCCCTGGGCAGCCCATTCACAAACTCCCAGGGCAGCCCATTCACAAACTCCCTGGGCAGCCCATTCAGAAAAAACTCGATCCCTGCAGCACTTCACCTCCCATCCATCCATCCCCCTGCAGCACTTCACCTCCCATCCATCCATCCATCCCCCTGCAGCACTTCACCTCCCATCCATCCATCCCCCTGCAGCACTTCACCTCCCATCCATCCATCCCCCTGCAGCACTTCACCTCCCATCCATCCATCCCCCTGCAGCACTTCACCTCCCATCCATCCATCCCCCTGCAGCACTTCACCCCCCATCCCCCCGCGCACTACCTCCATCCATCCCCCTGCAGCACTTCACCTCCATCCATCCATCCCCCTGCAGCACTTCACCTCCCATCCATCCATCCCCCTGCAGCACTTCACCTCCCATCCATCCATCCCCCTGCAGCACTTCACCTCCCATCCATCCCCCTGCAGCACTTCACCTCCCATCCATCCCCCTGCAGCACTTCACCTCCCATCCATCCATCCCCTGCAGCACTTCACCTCCCATCCATCCATCCCCCTGCAGCACTTCACCTCCCATCCATCCACCCCCCTGCAGCACTTCACCTCCCATCCATCCATCCCCCTGCAGCACTTCACCTCCCATCCATCCATCCCCTGCAGCACTTCACCTCCCATCCATCCATCCCCCTGCAGCACTTCACCTCCCATCCATCCATCCCCCTGCAGCACTTCACCTCCCATCCATCCATCCCCCTGCAGCACTCACCTCCCATCCATCCATCCCCCTGCAGCACTTCACCTCCCATCCATCCATCCCCCTGCAGCACTTCACCTCCCATCCATCCATCCCCCTGCAGCACTTCACCTCCCATACATCCATCCCCCTGCAGCACTTCACCTCCCATCCATCCATCCCCCTGCAGCACTTCACCTCCCATCCATCCATCCCCCTGCAGCACTTCACCTCCCATCCATCCATCCCCCTGCAGCACTTCACCTCCCATCCATCCATCCCCCTGCAGCACTTCACCTCCCATCCATCCATCCCCTGCAGCACTTCACCTCCCATCCAGCGACTGCAGCACTTCACCTACCATCCATCCATCCCCTGCAGCACTTCACCTCCCATCCATCCATCCCCTGCAGCACTTCACCTCCCATCCACCATCCCCTGCAGCACTTCACCTCCCATCCATCCATCCCCCTGCAGCACTTCACCTCCATCCATCCCCCCTGCAGCACTTCACCTCCCATCCATCCCCCTGCAGCACTTCACCTCCCATCCATCCCCCTGCAGCACTTCACCTCCCATCCATCCATCCCCCTGCAGCACTTCACCTCCCATCCATCCATCCCCCTGCAGCACTTCACCTCCCATCCATCCATCCCCCTGCAGCACTTCACCTCCCATCCATCCATCCCCCTGCAGCACTTCACCTCCCATCCATCCATCCCCCTGCAGCACTTCACCTCCCATCCATCCATCCCCCTGCAGCACTTCACCTCCCATCCATCCCCCTGCAGCACTTCACCTCCCATCCATCCATCCCCCTGCAGCACTTCACCTCCCATCCAGCGACTGCAGCACTTCACCTCCCATCCACCATCCCCTGCAGCACTTCACCTCCCATCCATCCATCCCCCTGCAGCACTTCACCTCCCATCCATCCCCCTGCAGCACTTCACCTCCCATCCATCCCCCTGCAGCACTTCACCTCCCATCCATACCCCTGCAGCATTTCACCTCCCATCCATCCATACCCCTGCAGCACTTCACTTCCCATCCATCCCCCTACAGCACTTAACCTCACCTCCCATCCATCCATCCATCCATCCCCCTGCAGCACTTCACCTCACCTCCCATCCATCCATCCCCCTGCAGCACTTCACCTCACCTCCCATCCATCCATCCATCCCCCTGCAACACTACACCTCACCTCCGATGCCCCGGCCGGCCGCCGCTCACCTTCAGGAAGCAAAGCGCCGCCGATACGTGCCCACAGTGTGAAGCGCTTTTGGACAGGTGCCGAAAGCAGACTCCATTATATCCTATGGGCTTTCACTTGCGTAAAACGCCATAAGAATGGACATGTCAATTCTTAAAGCGGATGCGAAAAGCGCAGCGCAGGAGAGCCCTCAAAAGCGCATCGCCGATCTCCTGTGAGAACGTCGATGCACTTTCGCCGTTGAACTCAATGTTAATCACACTGACAATTGTTAGATCCGTTTTGCGGATCCGTAAAACGGAT